>ML216492.1:2746-21374 GCA_004785975.1 Popillia japonica
CACAGGCCCCCCTTGCTGTGCCACCTCTCCTCCTACACACACACAAGGCCCCTCTGCTGACGTCACTGTTCACCAGCCTGTATATGTAATTATTTACGCCAGCACACCTGCAATTAGCACCTATCGGCGGCATCCTTTGATCTAGTTAAATTCCAGGAAATGGGCGTGGCCACGACGCCAAAAAAGTTCCCACGGTCTCAAGTTTTTTCCCAGTCCCAAGTCCCCCAATACCTACTTATTGTCAAATTTATTTCTAATAAGAAACATTATGATCTTGCCATTTTCCATCAGAATCTCGGCTGAGGGTAAACAAATGTCCGGGAGTGTATACATATATCATATTATTATAACAACATACTTATTATCACTGTGTGTTGTTTTGAATATTAAAGAAAATCATTCACAAAAACATTCTAAATAGCCTACAGTGTTTACCCGGGGGCCTACCCATCAATGTGGAGTAGTATTACGGGGGTTAAATCTTTAAGGCGACAGTGACATGTTTCTGATTCTGTATTTCAATTGATCTACCATTCTTCATGATTGGAAACAAAAGCATTACAAACGAGTAAATAGTATTGTAACAAGGGTGTTGAACACTTTACACGCACAAAGTATACAGTAAGAATTGGAGTGGTAGCTAGCTATACAACTCAAGAGGCCGTTGCACCTGGCACCACCGCAAAACATAAATATATACAGAACTTCTTTATTGCTGTTTTCTTTGTGAACGTAGAAGACCACTTCAAAAAGAAAGCACTACATATCAAACCTAAGTTTTGTACTAAAAATATCACCTGCCTAGTTATATTGTTGTCTCGCAATTAACAATTTTTGTTTTTCAAGAACTTTGCTGTTGCTAATTTCAATCCTTTTCGCCACAATAACACAACGATTCGTCTAATCAAAATTCAACTAATCTTGTGAGTTCACTTCACTTGTTAAAAAGATGTATAATTTTACAATGAAATTATTCGCAAACCGTATAAGACAAATTAACTATAATTGTAGCTGTTTCAAAACAACGTAACAATGAAAGTAGTCGAATTTATCTAAGTCAAGTTTATCCACAAAAACAGTACTTGTCATTTTTGAAACACAGAGATGGGTGAAAAAGTGAAGCACGCAATTTTTACAGTATTTTGCATTGTTATGTTAGATTACATATCTATCTTATTTAATTCATTGATTTTAAATCTAAATAAAATTGCATCATAAGATCATATTAAACTTGATAATCGGAAAAATATTTATGATCACGTAAGGCAATACTACATCGCCTTATTCCTTTTATTTCATTGCACATTCTTACAATGCTTACAACGCAGAATGGGAACCGTTGCATATGTCCCACTTATTATTATTATTATCATTATTATTATTATTATTATTACGAAATATTAAAAATTCGACAGTGATGTCAGACTCATCTCGATTTTTTGAGCTGACTAAAAAAGCTACAAGTTTTATAAACTCACTACCGGGTGATTTAGATTTTTTTAACACAGTTTGAAGAATAAATTCGGGGATATAAAGAAATCTCCCTTAGTAATACAGAGTACTATTAACTGATAATGATAGTTCTAGTCCTCGTTCTTAAAATACCGATTCGGCCGATCTGGAAAGATGAATTGGATGAGATGGACTTCTCGCTAATCTCTTCTTAGGCAACTTATCAAGAATATTGAGTAAACGAATAAAATCTGGTCTATCTTTCGCGTGAAATGACCAACATAACATTAGGATATCCTAAAAAAATCGTTTACTTAATAAAAAGCTTTTAAAAATTGAAGTTTATTACCTTAACATCTCTGGATGCTTGAAGATTAGCTAATGGTTGCTTCATTCCCTTGCCAACCTGCCATATTATAGCTTCTGGAGGCTGCCCTTTAAAGGGCCATTCGCCGCATAGTAACTCATACCATACAGTTCTACAAAGAAATTATTTGTCAATATGTATGCAGAAAAGTAAGGCTAAATTATCTAGGACAAACTAAATTTATATAAAAAGAAATTATAAAAAATCTTCAAAATAATGGCAAAGTCAAACTATAAATACTTTAAGAACTTGGTGCAAGGAAAATTAAGAGCATATAATTACACTTTAAATACAACAAAATACCTATTTCAATAGTACTTAACGACATTTTGACATTCTAGATATTAAAAACTTTTTTGCCTTTCACCATGTTATCTTCGAGGTTCGAGGGTCTGTTGCCCATATTTGCAGGTTTATAACGACAGTGACAGAAGAAAACCCGGAAAACACTTCTATAATTAACGAATTGCTATAACAAGCGGAGCGCACCATCACTTATTAATCTGTTTATGAAAATACCAAACTTTTAACATTTTCACTTTACTACGACGCTGCAGATTACAAGAAATGTGGCGTTATTTCACGAAACCACCTTGACAAAAGTAGTTACATGATCTTTTCAGGAAAAGCATTATCAAGAATTAATCGACCGGATCACGTGGATAGCAGCATAATATTTAAGAAATGCAAGCACGATCGCCAAAATTTGGTCGGAAATGTTGTGTAGAAAAATTACGTTTGAGTTAGTATTACCCGGTCAAAACCCAGAACCACTCATAATAGACACTTTGACCGTGAACCCCTAAGATACCATTACGTTTAAACTAGAATATATGAGAATGTAAGTGTATCAAAATTACATTAAAATCTCTTTTAAAGTAAGCAAAACACGAACAAAAATGACAAATCAATGATGATATACCTATATATGATAACAGTAATAGTGATGATTTTTTACAGTCAATGCAGTGTCGATAGGCAGGTATAAAATTGCTGCTATCATCCGTTATTTTACATGCTGATTGTTCCAGATCCTACATGTGATATATACGGTAAAGCAAGTAAATAAAGCTACCTATTTGTAATCGGCTATGTTCAATATTCAGTAAACCAAACAGAAACAATTCTGCTACAATTTTGAGCGCGTTATATTCAGATTCCTACAGTTGACAATTTCCGCTTACCAAAAAAGACAGTTTGTACAATTATACAAACAATAATTAATTCAATAAAAAAGACACACCCAAAAGCGTAAACGTCTGAAGCTTTCCCAAAAGCCAAATCTTCATTATGAGCTTGGTGGGCATGAAGACTACGCACCAATTCAGGGGCAAGATAACACAGCCAGCCAGGAGGAATACCAAGACTATCACCCTTTCTGTAAAATAACATACACAGATAAATTTTGTTATAACGAAATAATTTCCTAATTACCTATTTCCGTGGCATAATTTTGTTACACTAAACAGCCCAAAGTCAGTAATCACGACTTTACCATTTTCCAAAAAGATATTTTTGGTTTTCAAGTCTTTATGTAAAATTCCTTTTGCATGCAAATAACCCATCCCCTGGAAATAAAACAAAATTAAAAACATATTTTACTACATCAAAAACTACTACAAAGCTTCACCTGCGCTATTTGCTGTGCAACTATTGTAGTTTTATTCATATTAAATTTATCTTTACGTAAATGTATTAATGTATAAAGGGTATTGCCTTTACTTAAACTAGTAACGATAGCCAATCTTGGAGGTTTCATACATGCTCCCATAAAAAGAACTAAATTTTCATGTCTAGTTTTTCGAAACGTCGACACCTAAATATACAAATTGCTTTTAAAAAAAGTTTGCGTTAGACTTATGCAAACTTACCTCCATTTTGAAGTGTTCCAGTGTTTTTTCGTCATTAACATACTCCATATTCAATACTTTAATTGCCACATCTCCATGCCAATAACCTCGATACACCTTGCCAAATCGACCTGCACCTATTTCATCCCCTATTTGCAGTTCGTCGTAAGGTATGTCCCACTCTCTCATTGAAAGCTAAAAACGATTATGATACATTACGTTTAAACGAGTCCTTAATTTAAACATATTAGAACATGAAAATGGCACTTTCGCAAAACAAACCGAGTAAAAATATAGTACTTACGCTGTTTTGTCTTGGCCATCGGTGCCCATCCGTAATCGTTTCGGTATCAGATACTTGACTGTCTTGAGAATCAACACGAACAGGGGTTCGATCAGAATCAGTACTGGTACTGCCTGATACAGACGCTGTTCGTTCACTAGCCATTGTAATAACTTCCTCGTGTACAGTCGTTATTGGAGGCAATGGATGTGTTTCCAATGTTACATCTTTACATTCCGATACTTCTAGTGGGAAAAACAAATAAACTCATAATTATTATTACTACTCATAGACACTGACACCGGTTATTGCAAAAATTGCATGTAACGGAAAAATAACTAATGCCATTTAGCTTTAAACCTATAATATAAAGGCAAACTTAAACCAATGTTATGACAATAGTTTGTTACACTTGTTACCTATTTTTAAACAATTTAGAATCGTTAGTAATGCATTTAAACCTACTACTGGAAAATAATGGTTACTCCTTAAATAATAGTGTCAGTCTCTTCTGATAAGACCGTCAATATTAATTTATGGAAACCAATTATTTTCCAACTAAATACTATCGATCGATTCCTAACAGAAAAGTTTATACATCATTTTATTACGACTTCTAGTGATAACAGTATACGAGTAAATAATGCCTCCAGTTATTCAAGCGAGTAAAGTTAGGGACACAAACCTTCAAACCAGTCACACAACAGCTTATTCACCACTAACTTATTATTATGTGCATTTGAAAGCAAAATTTACACCGCTGTTTCTTGCAATCAACATGTGACAGAAATAACTATCTAATAGCGACTTTACTAATTATATATTAACTAGTATTCTTATTCGGATCCGGATAATTTGTTAACCAAATTTTGGTATTTTAGTAACAAAATCTGTTATCTGACACCTTGAATCTGAAATCATTGTCTACAATATCGGATCCAGATCTGTTATACAAAACCGCTAATTCGGAACTTCTATCCGCAATGTTAAATTCGGATTCTTTATTTGAACGTCCAAAACAGAATCTAGCACCTGCTAACGTGGATGTAGCTCTGTTATCGCATAATGGTTTCAAACAAATAAAACCACAAGTTTTTATGGTAGATCATGAAAACGTAAGTATACATATAACGAGCTATTAAATAATATGGTTGCAACAAGTACATAGATTGCGTCAATGTTTACTTTCTTAAACTTTATCTACATTGCAAACTCTTCAGTTACACAGTTACAGTGTTTCAAAAAGTTGTCTGAATCTATTCCACTATACCAAAGACGATTCCAAAATATCAGAACTAAGTAAATGAGGCAGCCCGAATTCGAAAATCAGATAACAGATTTGGATTCAACACGCGAATAGCGTATCCCGATATGTAAGTAGTTCAGGAACCTGATATGTATCTTATTGAATACCAAACGCACTAATCATTGTTTTTTTTTTAATTTAGCAACAGCTGACTCTACTTGACTCTACTTCTTATAAATATAGCAACTAAAATGAATACTTAATAATTTCTATCACAACATACTATCTTTACTACCTGGAAAGTAGAAAGTTTGTGGTTTTAGAGTGATGTGTGGTGTATGAGCCGGCTGCAGCGCCGGACTAGACGGCGTCGAACTATTACAACTCGACGTATTTGAACTGGAATCTGGTGCCTACATTAAAAGTATAATTAAATTGACCTATGTTCGTATTTACAGAAAATCGACAACTTACCGGAAATGGGGGAATGTTTATGGAAGGCTGTGGATGTGAGTGCTTCCTATGTTTCGGAATTGTATTTTTTACTTTTACAGTTCTCGGTCTTCCAGTATTAGGTGATTGAAATATGTGATCTGCAAATAAAGATCATAAAACGTCTCTGTTTTCAATATCGTGTCTAGTTCTGGGTAACGTACTATTTAGAGGGCATTTTTTCTTAAACTCGTCCAAATATTCCGGAGGTAAACCGCAAGATGGTGTAACTTTATCTTCACATTCCCTATGGCACTTATATTTACATTCTTTACATTTTAGACCATTACCAAAATATATCGGTTTAGAACAGTAATCACACGTTGTTACCATTTTATACGTTTTCGTAAATCTATGTGCAATTTGATGACCGTAACTTCTAGCCACTGTCGGCGTTCTCGGGGACTTCGGTACTTGTAAACTGGTTGCTAGAATATAATTTTTTTAATACATTGAAACAGGGCAAGATTTCGAAATTCACAATCCGCAATTGCAATAGTTTGAATATACTGTCCTGCTGTACACTATATGACGTCAGTAGCTTGAATGCGGCAAATGAACCAGTACTGCACACTTATTCGTGGTTCACGATTCGAAGACGTGCACGTCATGAATAACATCACAACAACGTAGGAAAATCGACTTGTTTACATTTTTAGGTTAGTACTCGTAAATGGAGAATCCTAGGATACGATAAATGATAGAAGGTTATATGGCAGCACTGCACGCCTTTACCAACATAAAATCTCATTCGCAGTTATGATAAATTTTACTTTTATAGGTATTTTGTTATTTCTATATTGGAGATTCCGAAAATTCCGCTCGTACACGTCTTCAAAACGAGAACCGAGTGTACAGGATGTCCGCGATATACAAAGCATGCAGTTAAGGGATGATAGATATAACGATTTAGAAACAAAAACATTTAATACACCATGAGTCTATCTGTAAGCGTAAACGAGGAAAAAAATTATTTCTAAAAATCCTTATTTGGTCAAACTGTAGAAGAAAACTTATTCATATTTCTTCTTAAATAACCAAAAAACCATATCAAAAATTTAGAGTTGAAGATAACTGAAAACAACGACGAAAACGAATTATTTAATACTTTGAAACTGAAGCGTGGTGTCATTTCTCTTACACCATACTGTACACGTATTCAATAGAAGCACATCTCTATCACAGATGCAAGCGAAGCAACATATGTTCATACGACCTTGAACTACATTAGACCATTGTATCGTACCATATCGTACGAAGTCAATGGCCATACGTTTTAATAATAGAAGTACCTTTGCGTTTTTTTAATAATGTTATGACAATAAAATCGATGTTATGTTGAAGTTAGAGTGAAAAGGGCAGCTTTCGATCGGTAAATGAAAATTTAAGTTGAGGGGACGATTAAAGACGCATTAAATGAAACCAATGTAATAATAGTGCAATTATGCTAGTGCGCTTTAAGCTCTTTCGTAAAGGCTACTACAAAATTTAGTTCTATTCTTTTATTTGTGATAAATTGTTGGTCCTAAAAAGAACCTTTTTGAGAGACAGGAGAAAATGTATTACAGGAAAGGCTCGATGTGTTGCCCATTTGCAAGAACACACGCCTGTAATCGTCGGGTAAATCCTGCACTGATCGGCTATTGCTGTACAGTATGCGTCGAAGTTTGTGACATGAGAAATAATTTTTTCTCTCGTTTACGCTTACAGATAGACCCAAGGTGTATTATATGTTTTTATTTCTAAATCGTTGTAGCTATCATCCCTTAAATGCATGCTTTGTATATCGCGGACACCCTGTATATGTGTTACTAACATCCGAAGTAACTTTAAACATTGTCAAAATTTCTGTTTCTGCAACATTTACGCGTCATATACTCGTCATAGCTCTAAATTTTATTTAATATTTCAATTGTAGCAACATATTTAGTGTACCCAATTAAATGCATTTACAATTATATAGTGTGCGGAAAAACACCTTAAAGAAAAAGTAGGATGGCGGAGGGAACCAAGATAGACCTTTTAAGCTTATAAACGCCAGGTCAAAAATATATAATTTCTCTACTAGATATCAAAATTCTTTTAAAGTTAAATTCCTCCTGACATTAGTTTTCTGTCATACTTATTATTTCACTGAGAAACTAATTGAATAATGAACACATTTAGTGTGCACTCAATGGGTTAATTAGACATGCAGTTATTAAGGCTGCAGTATAAGTTAACATTACAATTTGATCATGCATTGTAACTTGCACAAGTTCCGTCTATCACACAGTTTTTCTTCGCACACTGTATAATAAATTTCATATCATCTGTGGTTGTGCAAGGACTACCGTACATGATATTTTTGATATAACTGTGTTTAAGAAGTCTGTAGGGGTTAAATCCACTCGGATACGATATCTACATACTAAAGAGAACTGTTGAGATGAATGAAAACAACATTGTAGATTGTACATCATTTGCCATCGCATGAGGTATATAGTTAAATGGACCACGGACTAGATTTACATAGCAATAGCTTTTTAGTTTGCTATAGTATCAAACAACTTACACTTATAACTGTTATCATCGCTATCAGTTCCAGCATTATTATATGGTGGTGATTTAATAGGACTAGTTAACAGAGGGCTGTTGTAACCTTGCATAGTTTCAGGCCCAGGTTCAGTTGGTAGCCTACCCCGTCGTCTGACAGTGTCATTACTATAAACGAAGCAACATTAAATACATAGACAAACACTTATATGTATATCATTTTCATAACTCACTTGGTTGCATTAGTTTCATTATTATCATTCTTCGATGCAGCCAACTGTGATTCGTGTGACTTACTCTTAGTTAAAGGATAAGAATCAGGAAGCAAGACAGTTGACTGTATACAGGTTTGATTTTTTCTTTGAGGCGGTGGAGTAGTTGGAAATTTGCAACCTAAAAATTAATACTTCATGTAGATTTCAAGAAGTAAATATGTACAATAAAAGAAAAATATACATCAAAAAGTAACTTCTAAAAACATTAAGAGAAAAACATATTTACAAAAAACACATGCAAAATTACTTGTAAGTATTTAATAGTATTACATTTTTATCTATGCCTCAGTAATAATTACTATATTTTAAGAATAAAAATGTAATACTTTTGCAGTTGATAATATTAAAAAAGAAACATCAATTTCTATTAACATCAACAGCAGTTTATTCATTTTATAATACACCCATGCACAATCATCGGGTAACATTAATATGGGCTGTAATTCTATCTTGTCAAATGTGAATATTTAAACATAAAAATGTTATTTTATTACCTATAAATCATAAAACTAAGAGCTGTCAAATATTACATTTATCTTACTGGAAATAGTCAATAATAATCATAAATAACACCCTAATTCAATTATGGTATCAAACCAAAAGATTACACAATTTATTTAATCTATAAATAATGTTACGCTTCTTTGCACTGACAATGAGATAGGTACCGCTGGTGTTTTTAACAAAATTACAATCAATAGGCTTCTGAAAATTGACTACGCCTTTGGACGCGGCTAGCAGATTTGCTAGATGTAAATCCCCTAGAAAAGTTGGAGTTGTGTCAAAGAAAAAACAAACACACCAATCCAAAAAATTAATAAAATACGGCTATGGCCACCAAAAGCTTAGAAGTCAAATCCAATAATAAAGAATTTCAGATTTAGATCTATTAAACGTAGGGTTAGTAAGAACAGCGCATTAAACGAAAAATAGATAAATAGATAGATATAGGCGCAATAATAATTAATCCAATTAATATTCTTATGGTATTTGGCATAATATACTAAGTATAGTTTCTGTTCATAAATGAATAAAAATATTATGTTTTCCAGCCATCTGTTACAGCACGAGGTTTGATGCTGAATAAAACAGAATAGAGACATTGGTTAAACACTTTTGTACACTCCTGTAACCAAGCATTACATTGCAGTTATTGATACTAAAATAGTCTTCACAACCTATCACATTCCTGCATAAGAATAATTTTGTCTTATTCACCATTGAGGAATGTCTCTGAAACTCCTATGTTGCTATATGTAACAATTACTTTATGTATTGTAAAAAAATTCAGGTGTTCTATATAAGATCAAAATGTTGCCACTACCAGTAGCAGTGTATAAAATTGAACGATTAATAGCTACTTGAATTATATTGGATCATTGTATACTAAAATTTTCTGTCAGCCTCTGTAGTTCGGCATATTTCGTAGTTTTTCTACTTGTCAATTTCACAAACGCTTAAGGCAGCATATTGCCGCAATTCCCAAATTACCTTGTCATACCGTCATCTACTTTGCTATTACATTGTCTTTCTAACGTGGAATAATATACAAATACATGTTGAGTCATCTTAATTCCCCAGATGAGAATAACGATTTATAAAGCTTTCTCCAGTAGTCGTGATACAATATGGGCTATACCTTACCACGTCAAAGGTTAACTTATGCACAACTGTGCATAGTAATAGTTTTGTGCACGTAGTCAGAATTTCTAATTAAAGCAAATTATAAATTTGCTGTACCAAAAACTAATTTCATTGCATAATGTCTTAAAATATATGCAACTAGAATAACATTTACAAATGTTAATGCAACTAAGCAGAGCTACCAGATCCATAGTGATACGTAAATGTGAGCAAACCCGCGGTTCCATCTAGTATGAATCTATATGGCCCTCACAAATATACACCAAATTGCATTCAAAAGTACATTAATTGTTTCACAGTACAAATTATCCTTTCTGACGTATTTTGAAGATACACAAATAGAAGGTATCAAATTAAAATATTCAACATCAAAACAAATACTTACAAAAATACCCTTAATACTCAAATATTAAGCATAGATGTTTCTGGTACTAATGTGTGTTACCATTAAAAAATAAAAAGCTCTGTTGGATATTGCATCAAAGTTCTGGGATTTCATGCTCATGCATACCTTTCACTTTGCCCTGGGGAGGGGGAGTTAAGGGAGGCCATAACACAGGCTGATAATTCAATGAGCTGATACTAGACACAGAAGAGGAAGGAGGTATCGCACCTCCTCTGTTATTATTGTTGTAACTCAAACAGTCTTCTGAAGGAACTGAAGCTCTTGATGCTCTAGCCCTGGCAATTCTAGGAGACTGACCCACCTTCAAAGTGGTATGTTGACGATCCCAAGAGTCCCAGTACAGTTGCATATCAGAATCATTATCACCTCGTTTCACTACATCTAGATGTTTAAAATGTTTTTGAATTAAGCTTGCATAATTTATTATTCAATATAACTACCTGTATATTTCTTTAAAATTCTAAGTGCTCTGCAAAGTCGATTTAATTCCTCAGGCCTTGCACCTTTATCGGTCAATATACTCTTTAATTCAAACTCCGTTTTATCCTGTAGTTCTTCAACTGATGAGATCTTTTGACATAAGCCTTTAATAGAATTCGGACCCAAACCAACAACTTGTAGCCATTGTGTTAATGAAGGTATGTGTTTTACATCATCATAACGCAATTTGGCTTTCATAACAAGCTGATTTGAAAACATCTTGATTAACTTACCCTATAAATTGACATTTAAATTTGACAGTTTAGGTTATGCACATAACAAGTCTGTTAATTGTTTATTGATGAGTTTGAAAATGCGGTTTGCTATAATTACAATAAACTTACCTCCAGGGTTCTTATCTCTTGTTGTGTTAGTTCTGCACTTGTTGCACATTGTGTACGAAGACCATCTAATCTTTCTGCAGAAGCATCTATCATTGACTGAATTACCTGTAGATTTTTCCTTAATTCCTGTTCTGTCGTTTCATCGGCCATTACAAATATCACAGTGCCCAATACGAACAATTATGTACACGTAAATTCTAATAACACTTATATTTACACATCACTACTATACAGTTTGTTGCCGATATTTGATTGCAGCATTATTGTATTTGACTTTTGTCGGCCATATTCAAAGATGTTCGAAGCTTTACTACAAGAATGTAGATAATATCGGTACTTGCAAAATGCCAGTAAAGAACTTAGTCAAACCGGTAGGTGGCGCTGTTCGGAAATAATTCTAAATAAAAATGAGAAAAAATTCAAATTTTTAATGTATGTATTACATATTATAATATCTACATATCTATGCTGTTCTGATTGTAGTTGAAACTACAAATGTATATTCTTAAAAGTAAAATAAATTGTAAAATTAAAATGATTTTGTCTTGAGAATATTGGCCAGTTCTATAACAATATTTAAAAATTTGTTAACTTTTTCCAAAAAATAAGTTCATAGTAGTGTCAACACATCGCTTTTTAGCATCAACAACCTGCTCAACGATCAACATTAATATCAATTTATACCACTCAAACCTGAGAAAGTACATATGTATGTATGTAAATGTATAGGCAAATAAATATGTATAGTGCTGTGAATAAGTATTCAGCACCCCGTCCCCCTATTTTAATGAGAAATAAGTAAAGAGAGCTCTAATGCAGGAAGGTATGCGTTTAGGCATACCGGCTACATGTTTATAACATAAATCATTTGGAAGAGATTCCCATTCTTTGCCGCGAAATTCCTCTCGGAATGCACAGTGGTTTTTATTCTGTGAAGTGATATGATAATCATGAAATATTTTTAAACTCTTAAACCAGCGATATATAAATAAATTAATTGTACCGCAAATCCATCTTTAAAACTCAATATTCTTGAATGTAAGACTATCTATGTTACATATTTGGTTAATAATACGTTTGTTTAAACTTACTTGTGAAGTTTTATATTTTTTCTGAATCATAAATGTAAACGTTTACAAAACCTCATCTAAAGAGAAATATTTTTAAGAACTCATTACTATACCAATTTGAAACTTTGCGCACGCTTAGTCTTATAGTAAACCAGTTTTGGGAATTTTTTAAACATATGACTTTTTTGGAATTCAAATTGAAAATTTTTGTATCAATTTTGGAACACATTTTTCCTCAAGACCCCCTAGATGTTGCATGTCAAATAAAAGGCCATTAAAAATAGAAGATAATAACAATATTCCCAAGTCTTTAGCTCAATTAGCAGAAGAGCAATTACAATTTAAGTAATTTTGGACGATTTATGGAAACTTTAAATGGCCATAATTCAAAAATGGATTGACATAAGAAATTAAAACTTGACATTTTTCTTGGTCTACATGAGCTTTACCTCAGTGGGAAATTTCATTAAAATCTGAGATGGTCAAGTAAATTTTTTTATTTGTGTTGATTTGATACGGAATGACCCTATGTTAAATAAATAAATAAAATGAAAAATCGGAAACAAATGGTATATGGTCTGAAGAGAAACACAAATATTAGGTTTAGTACCAATTATCAAGCACAAATCACTTAATTCCAAACAAAAAAATATTTGCAGAGGCGGCCTTTCTGCTCAACACATGCATCAAACCTACACGGGTAGAGTTTTTAAATTTAAAAGATATTTGTGGTAGTTTTGTTTGCGATTTACAAACATATACAAAAACTACCAGTATTACGATTTTGAAAGTGGATCCGGATCCGATGTTTCTGATAGCGAATCCGGATCCGAGGTTTTGGATAGTAGATTCGGATCTGAGGTTTTGGATACCGAATCCGAATTCAAGGATTCGGATATCCGGATAGCTTTGGATCCGCATCTTAATTTTGTCGGATATCTGCAGCACTAGTGTAAACATAATCCTATACATACAGGGTGTTACAGAATATAACTATTCCTAATTTTCAGAAATGATAAAAAACATTTTTTATTTATAAACTATTGTCCGAAAATTTCTCGTTGTCAACATAAAACTTAAAAATTGTTCGAAGTTACGACCACAATTCTTAATACACAAGTTGTAACGATGTGTAATCGACCGCCGATTTCTTCGAAATAACTACGGACGTTCAGGAATTTCATCAAATGCCAGAATAATTCGAAACTCTTCCTCTGTATTAACAGGTGTCTCATAAACTAGTAATTTAATATGACCCCAAATACAAAAATCAGTGGAGTCATATCTGGTGAACGTGCTGGCCGCGAAATCGGTCCCCCTCTTTCAATCCATCCATTTGGAAATTGTGCATTTAAATAATTTCGGCAATTTCATCCCAAGTGTGCTGCTGCATCATCATGCTGGAAAACAATATTTCTTCGAATATTAAGTGGGACATCCTCAAGCAATTGTGGTGGAATATGTTCCAGAAAAATCCTATACACACGACCATCTAACCGTGCAGGCAGTAAATATGGCCCAACTACATAATTGTCAACAATGCCAGCCTAAATATTAACAGAAAACTTCCATTGATTACGTAGGTAACCTCTGAACGGTGTGAGGATTTTCGTCGCTCCAAATGTGACTATTGCGTGTATTAAAATAGCCATCTCTTGTAAAACATGCCTCGTCTGTCCATAATACATACCTACAAAATCTGCGTTCGTCGTTAATTTGATTCAAGTATCGTTCGGTAAATTCAACTCTGTTGGGATAATCATCTGGAATTAACGATTGCACTTTTTGAATGTGAAACGGATGCTTCTGGTATTCCTTTAATATCCTCCATACAGATGTGCGGCTTGTATGCATCGCATGGGCAATGGCACGAGTGCTTGTTTTCGGGTTATTTTCAAAGTGTTGCAATACTTGGTCTTCAACATTAGATATTAGAATACATTCTAATGCATATTCAAAACATCTTAAGGTTTCTTGTTTATCACTTTTGAATCGATTGGTTTTTATATTTTTCCCATTAATACAACATATCTTAGTAGTGACATAACTTCGTAATTTTTTATACGTACCACCACGTAGAGAAGTATACATACTTGATTGTAAATCTACATTTAAAACACAATCAAATCTGATCTTTGTATTTTTTGCATTAAATCCTTCAAAATTATTGTATTTTTCATTTGTGTTAAAACTGATTTGACTATAGATTTGTCCCTAATAGTATGTATCTTTGATGAAAAATGTCTCTTCCATAAATCAATAACGTTACCTGATAAGTCATATTCTTCATATTAAATAACTGTAACTAATTGAATCCTTATGCTTTTATATTTTTTAAATCCCTTATTAATTTTATCAATAACATAATATATATGTTTGTATAGATAACTATATAAATCATGTTCTGCACTGTCACAATAAAATGTATATTCAACAACCATTTCTCCCCAAGACCTCTTCCTCTGACTACTTTTACATCTTCATTAGTTTCTATCAATGGTGGTAATTCATCTAGATCTTTTCTTTTGTTATGTATTCCTTGTTTTATTTGTCTTGGTTTCTGAATTCAATCATCATCAAAATTAAATTCATTAATAAACGTTTGTCTGAATAAATTATCTTTAATAATTTCTTCTAACTCGTACTTTCGTAAACCTCTATATGGTAGTTTGTTCCGAATACAGTATTTTCGTAATTCATTAAACTTCATTTATTACAAAAAAAATCATTCAAAATTTTTGTGGTCTAGTCATTTTATTTTCGTTTATTAAATTTTCAAATTTATTGTAATTAAGAACAATGATAAACATTGTAGGGAATGAAATTATAATTTTTATCAACAATGACTTTTATTGGAAAGAATTTCTCTATTTTCATAATTTGATAACTAATTATATAATTAAACAAAGTATTCATTTTATTTTATCTATATAGATTTTATTTATTTTATATTTCTTATTTTTTACAAATACTATATAATCAAATGAATTTGTTATAATGTTCTCGCATTTTGACAGGTTTGTAATAAGTATAATTTTATTTATTGGTAGTTTAGGTAAAGAGTTATATGAATTTATGTACATACTTCATCGGATCATTATTAAGCGAATTAATTTCCTTCGTGTAACATTTATCAGAATTTATTTCAATTTATTTATATTTAAAATAATTATGTAACTTATTTATTTTTTACTGTTAAGTATTTTTATTTAAAAAAATGTTTTGATGTTAGACATATTACGTTACGTTACGTTACGTTCAATGTTCACGTTTTACGTTACGCTCTATCTTTCATGTACAGGATGTCCCATTTTGGGCACTTTGCCAAGGTATCTCAGTTATTAATAACGATAGAGAGTTGCGGTTTTCGGTTTTCCCCAAATTATGCTTAATCGATACAAAAAATAATGTACAGGGTGTTCCATTTAAATAATCATAAGTATGGTCCATCACTTGAAAATTATTACACTTGGAATAAAACTAACTACGCCACTCGATTCTTCGTAAAAAACTGGATAATATTCCATTTTTACTAACTTCCATAGCAACTAAGATACGAGAGATGTTTGTGAATTGAAAGTTTTCAATTTCACCCTATATTTCAAAAACTAAGGGGGTTAGCAAAATGCTGTTGGCGGCATCTTTCGTTTTGCAAAAAAGTAGGACACTATCACGAAAACCGCAACTCTCTATCGTTATTAATAACTGAGATACCCTGACAAAGTGTCTAAAATGGGACACCCTGTACATACGTTCACTTTAAACCGATTTGATTGATATAAACTTGAAGTAAATCTGTAAATGTAACAATTTATATTCGTTAACAAATTGGTGGTGATTAAATGTCATATGCCAATAATTTTTTATAAGAATTGTGCTAAATTAACAGATAATATAAGTGTTTATATTCGTTCACAATTTGGTGGCAATTAAATAATGTCAATTTTTTATGTAATTTTAGCTTGTGAACGAGCAAAATTCTGACTGTAAATTTATAGATAAAATTTGATATAAATGTTTATAAATATAGCTATTTTTATGCATTTTCAAGAGAATTACGCAAATTTTTGTACTGTTAACTTGTTAAGCTCTAGGAGTAGTTTTGACCTCTAAAAATGGAAAAATAAAGTCAAATATTCGTTCACAAATTGGCGGTCCAGAACCAGCGTATATTAGACTACTACTAATTAAGACGGCAAAGAAATATAACTCCAGTAGCCGACGCAATCAAAAAACTGCAAAATACTTCGTTGCCTTACGGGAATTGTTGCCCACATAGAAACGGTGCTTGATGACAAAAAAGTGTTTCTGTCGGAGAAAAATTTTATACTGTATTCAGTGTTGTGAAAAATCCGTTCAAATTAAAACATCGCTTGAACTACGCGCTTTTTACATCGCTAGACTTGGAACGATCGTTTTCTGCATATCAGCAGATATCTATATACGTACACCACTAATACGAATCTGGAACAAACTAAATTAGAAACCTATGCAATGCTGCACATGTTCTGTCAGGCACGTCCGGATTTGTTATAATTATCTGAGCATATTCAGCAAGTTGTTTTGTATATTATGTACCTACATATGTATTTTCATTAATTCAGAGAGATTGTCGCTCGCCGCGTCTAGGAAGTTGGGCTTCATTATACGGACATCGAGATATTTTAATGACGCTAGAGTATTGAAGATTTATTTTGCTTTCGTGTTGAGTAGTCTGGAATACACTTCTGTGTGGTATCCTTATTACACGTCGCACCAGTTAATATTAGAACGCATACAAAGACAGTTTTTGAAATTTCTGTCATTTATAGTAGACGGCCAATATTCACCAAGGGCTGTCGATTAGCAAGCACTACTTGAACAGCATGATTTTCAAACGTTAACAGCGTGCCGGGGTCAGCATGGTGTTCGTTTTGTGTAGAGATTGGTGAATGGGCTGATTGACAGTTCTTTACTTCTTGGTTCCTTAAAGTTCCACATACCTCGTTTTTCCTCCAGATACTCGCCTACTTTTGCATTAGCAACACCAAACACAAATTTGCACCATTATATCAAACGTGTAGATTGACCCTGAGTGAAACTAACAATAAGACGACTGTCAAAGAGAATACCTAAATCTTTGATAGTATGGGTGGTAGGAATTATTTGGCTATCTGCCACATACGACGCGACGATGCTATTGATCGCGATTGTTCAGTTTACGTGAATAACTAACAGAACTACATTTAGTAATATTCAGCTTCAGTTTGTTTGTTAGGCACCAGTTTGTCAACATGTCCAGATTTTCCTGCATTCTGCGAACGTCATCTACCGAATCAATGACAGAGAAGATCTTTACATCATCAGCATAAACAAGGGTCGAACAATTTAGAGTAGTAAGTAAATCATCAATATAGATAATAAAAAGCAACATACCAAAGTTCGAGCCCTGAGGAACGCCAGATGTTGACACAAAAACAGACGATCTGTAGCCATTATAAAAGACGTAACTTTTCCTATTGTGTAGATACGTTGACAATAACGCAGTGAATGACAGAGATAGTCCAAAATGACTTAGTTTAGTTAGAAGTAAGCCGTGATCGATGGTATCAAAGGCACTTGAAAAGTCTGTGTATCAACTTGTTTGTTCTCATCAAGTTGTTCGTTCCATACATGATTAAATTACATTTTCTCGATTCCCTCTCGTGGATCTCCTGAATCAAATCTTCAAAAGAGTCCTCGGATATCGTTGAGACAGGAGCAGTAGATAAAGGTTTCAATTTCATAATTTCAATTCTTAAGGAAACTATGGCTGCTTTTGAATCGGTGATGTCATCGCCCAACTCAGCACAGCTGACATAGAACCACCTATATAAGTCCACTAACATCAACAATACCAACCGATAATCGGTGCCTCATACAATTGGCCTATAAGACGACAAACTGCATATTAAATATAACCCTAAGCAGTATTTCGAAATCAGTTTGTTTTTACTACTGCATAATTGATTTCATCACAAACATAGTCTCCATGACACAGCTTTCTATGCCCGAAAGCCGATGGTATATGCTCCACTAAGCGCAGATCATAATAAAAGACACCGTATAAGAATGTTAACGAGTGAGGTCCGCTTTTGTGTTTACTTTAGTGTCAAGCAGAGTCAACGCCGAGTGCTGGTATAACCGCCTGTACACGTGTATTTGC
>SMLS01053023.1:0-32487 GCA_004785975.1 Popillia japonica
TTATGCTGACTCCGGCGTCTGCTAAAACTTTATTAGACCGTTCTATCAAACCTTGTGGAAGAGGAAAATACAAATTTACGAGAGACCCAAAATTAAAAAATTACTTGTGTTATCCACTGGATGATAGATATGCATGTGAAATAATGAACAGCCACAATATCAGTTTTAAAGTTGTAGTAATGATGACCGAAACATATCAAACATATTATAACAATTTCTGCCCAAATTTAATGGAGTGTTACAAAAAAATCAGTGATTGGATACCCATAGAAGGAGGTCATCATGTGCACATGGAAGATCCCAGTGTTGTATCAAACATTATTAATAGCTATCTGGATGAATCTATTCCTATTTAATACATACTTTGTTGATGTTTATTATATCTTCCGAATGTAGAAATATAAAATTTCAAAATGCATTTGACGTTACTATTGCAGGTGTACACTACCGTCCATAATTATTTGCCCACCTTTACTAAAACGTAGTTTTGAGTGAAACACCAATACAAAAATGAAACTATTTATTCTAATGGTTACATACGTATCAATACGAAAAATAACAACAAAATTATGAATAGAAAATACTTAATTGTGCTGGTTTATGTGTCCTCCATTCCGACGAATGATTTCTTGACACAATCTGGGCATTCTTTCGATTAATTTCGGAAATGTTAATGGGTCTATGTGTCTTCGCGCTGTTTGTAGTTGGTCCGACAATATTCTTGTAGATGTAGGAGCCAATTGTCGTATTTGTCGGTAAAGATGATCCCATAAAAGCTCGATGGGGTTGGGGTCTGGATTCTCTGCCGGCCATTCCATAATTGTCAATCTCCTATCATGTTCCATTTGATTGAGGTAATCACGGTGTATTTTGGAGGTGTGTTTCGGATCATTATCCCGCTGAAACACTAAGTTTTTTTCCAAACGTGGTAGCGCTTTTTCTTTAATATCCCTTCGATTGGTACTAAATCCCATGCAGTGATCCCGGCAAAATACCACCAAATAATGACTGAACCTCGCCCATATTTAACTGTAGGCACTACACAGGCTTTAGCTAATCGTTCTCCAGTTGATCTCCTAACAATACACTTTTTCTCAAACCAAAAACCTTAAATTTGGACCCATCGATCCGCAACACACTTTTCCACTGGTCGATGTTTCGATCTTCGATGTTCTCGTGCCCAATTAAACCAATGATGTATACTTATAGCTAACCACCTAGTAGGAATAAAAAACAATTAAACCATTCTTATTGCTAAAATATATGTATCGAGTAATATCTACCTACACTGCAGCTGCACTCCTCAGAGACCAAACCAATAATTTTATAATTCAATATTGACTTGAATAAGATGGAAATACGCAAACATTCTTTAATTGCCGTGATGATTCATGAATATTTTCATATGTTTATGTACAGTACTTTAAAAGTTGGATTTCCGCTAATGGGATACTTCACTTTATACCCAAAGAAAGAAGCATTCCTACTTCTCTATTTTATATGTCGACTTTCAATAGTTGTACTTTTAGTCTTATTTTTGCTTTATTACAATTTTAACAGCTATAATTATAAGTTATAAAAACGTTTGAAGCTTTTTAACACAATATTTTACACTCTGCTAATATACATATAAACCGAACAATTACGAGCATCTTTAAAATAAATGAATATATTTCAGTTTTATGTATACTGGCAGTCTCTTTCGTAAATCGATAATTGACAGTTTCAAGCTTGGTCCATGTCTTTGCCAGGCGTCCTAGACCTATAGAGTAAGGAAACAAGAATTTAATAATGAAATTGCTAAAGTACATGATTAGTCTTGTATCTATTTGGCAGAACGGACGAACGATTTTATTAATTACATTTGCTGTAAAATATATGTAAAATACTGTCTAACTGTGGACTAAATTTAGAAAGAAATCTAATTTGTTATGAAGTATGGTCGTTAAAGGAAGGAGACACAACAGTAATTAGTACTCTCTTATGCTTATTTGGCGCTGCCGCTAGCTAGCTGTTGAGTTTATCTGTCGGTACAATACCACAACATTGTACAGATTGAGATTGACAGATAAGAGTTATCTAACAACTCTAGTTTTGAAGTTATATTAACTCTTTAACATTTGTGAAATTAAATAAATTTATTTTCTATTTACATATTGCAACTTTTCTTATATGTAGATTATAAATTTTCATCCGATTTCTCTATTTTTTGGCGATATAAAATTATCGTACGACATGAGTTGAGTAGTAAGCGAAGTAAAGTATTCGGTTTTTTCCTACTAACACGAGATAGAAATTATGATGAATTTGGATATCCAAGGTAGCGCAAAAGTAATGTCATCATTTGAATTGGCTGCCATTATTGCAAATGGCGTCAAATGTCATTGTGCTTTGACATTTATGATATAGATATACAGAGAATAGTTGATACACACCTCAAGAATGTGGAATTATTGTTACTGCTTATTTGACAAATGTTCAGTCTGTTGCTTTAAAGCATCGTGAATTTCATCGCATATTCCATGCACTCTCCTGCACTGGCTGAGCGCCTCGTGCAAACTGGGTCTGCTACAAATGTTGCTAGAAGTGGCCGGTTTCCTAGTACTCGTTTGAACGTGAAAGATTCGAAAATATTCCCGGTAGGACTAGGTTAACTTACTGCCATACTCTGTTGAGCTTGGTGCAAGGAGAGACGAAACCCATTCCCACTTAAGTGGTTATGTAAACAAACAAAATTTGCGTTTCTAGTGCGCAGAGAATCCACATCAAATGCAATTAGAGTCATTGCATCCCCTCAAAGTGACTGGTGCGGCATTTGCAGTGAAAAAGTGACTGGCCCTTATTTTTTTGAAGACGGCGCGTTTACCACAACAAGTCACGAACTTTGCAAGTCTTGAAAGCTAACATTGAAGAAGAAATCGCCAATTCGAAGCCAGATGTTTTGTGTTTTGTAATTCAATTCGGTTTCGTCGCAATTATACAATTGTTGGACACTTAACAGTTCGTCTTCAGTAAGTTTTTGCAATTGTTCTTTAAAGCGTGCTACATCGTCGTTGTTAGCTTAGAGTTTTCTCCAGAAATGCACTGTATTCTCACACTATATCTTTTTTCCAACGATCCAACCGACCAACACTTGGTGTAAATTCTCCAATGCCATCGTGCCATCTTAACGTTTGAGGTGACGTGGTGGTCACATCCATTTGCTCACTCTCTAGATAAGCAGGGGAACTCACTGGGTTAAATAATGTAATACGGGAACTGCCCTACAACAACCGTACCGTGATCGACGATAAGCAGTGGTACTTTGAATAGTGCGGAGACTTGGATAACCGTAACTCGGATAATCGGGACGGCTCTGTACTTTCTAATAAACTTTTTAAGAAAATAGAGATCTTTTTTTTCATTTATAACAAAATGGCAGCCAATTCAAATTATGAAATTACTTTTGTCTCACCTTGTATGTATAGCACATAGAGTCCAATATCTATGATAAGAGAACTTGTTTTTGTACTAGATAAAAATTTTATTGTGCTTGATATTATCGAAAAACACTTCACTTAAGCTAAATAAATATATGTAAAAGTATTGACATTATTATTCTGATTGATAAAACACGCAAACTAACATCCCTCGTCTTAAAATTTACTGTATCTCCTATCATTAGCGAACTACGTACATAGGGTGCATAAAAGATTTCCAATGTTAAGAACTATTTCTAAAACTTATTACACTATAATTCTAAGACAATGATTCCTGGAGAATATGTTTGCAGGTACCACTACTACGTTAAGAACTAAGCATTTACTTACCGCGATCACCAATTACTCCATAACTTTAATCATATTCATAGTAGTTTTATTTTAGTTTTTAGTATAATAAGTATTTTATATCTGTACAGCAAAAACGTGGGGATCCAGCTCTGATCCGATTATATTAATGCTTCACGGACTCGAAGATAATGCAAACACCTTCGATCATTTGGTATGCAAATTACCACAGTCGTACTACTATGTTAGTATAGATTTGCCTGGGCATGGTAAATCAGATAACCTTCCAACCGCTGGCTTACCTCTTCAGGGAATGGATTACGTGTACATAATAAAATTATTGGTTGATTATTTTGAGAGAGACAAGAATATTATAATAGGACACAGTTTTGGAGCAATACTTGGAATGCAATATGCGCTTGCTTATCCAGAAAAGTTAGACAAATTGTTCGTTATAGATACTATATGGTTTGAAATAATCTCACCTACTGATTTCGGTACTTGGATGAAAAATAAGTTTGAAGAATTCTCACGAATTTCGAAACAATTGCCTCGAATCGAGAGTGCTTCGTTTACTTATGCTGAATGCCTTGATATAATGACTAATTGGAGATACAGCAATTGCGATTTGACTCCTAAAGCCGTAGAAACTTTACTTAGGCGATCGATTAAACCGATAGGTAACAATAAGTATAAGTTTACTAGGGACCCAAGATTAAAAAATTATTTGTGCTATCCATTGGATGAAAGATATGCTTGTGACATTCTGAACAGTCATAGAATTGATTTTAAGTTGATAGTAATTATTACAAAAGAACGAGAAAATATTTACAAACAAAAATGTTCTAATTTGATTGAAGTTTATGAAAAGATAGGTGACTGGATACGTGTTGACGGTAATCATCATGTTCATTTAAATGAACCAAGTATAATAGCAAATGTAATTAATACATATTTGGATGATGTAGTTCCAATTTAGTATCTATTATCCAATACTATTATAAATAAAAACTAATAAGTAAAATTGTGTTTCATTTTTCGCTTGGCATGTATTAATTTTATTTAGTAAGACATAATAACGGGATATTGGAACTTTTGCATTTATTCATAATAAGAAGGGTACAACACGAATACCGTCCAAACTTCATCATGATAATGTTGTTCTTGATTCTCCCACTAGTATTGTCGAGGCATTTGCCGAATTGTTTTCTCATAATCAATCTTCAAATATTACATTGTACAATGGTGAAGCATGTATAAACACCTTACCCTTTTCCATCTCTTTGGTTTCCGAAGATGCTGTGGCTAATGTGATGTCTTCCTTTCTGCAAAAATTTACTGCTGGTGATGATTTAATTCCTAGTTTCCTTGTTAGGAATGTGCGATTCGCTTTGGCAGCGCCTTTAGCCTTCATAATGAACTTGGCCATTAGTACGTCTACTTTCCCAAATGAATGGAAGCGCGCTAGAATTAGTCCTGTATATAAGAAAGGTGATGACTCTGTACTTGCTAATTATAGACCAGTCTCAATACTCTCCAACTTTGCAAAAGTGTTTGAACACTTTATTTACTCAGACATCTTACGGAATATTTAACAGCGCCTCTCTCCGTTTCAACATGGTTTTCTTTTAGGACGATCTACTGTTACAAATTTAGTCACAATTACACAATTCATCAACAACTTGATAAGAAGAAGCAGGTTGATGTGGTATATACTGACTTGTCTAGTGCGTTCGATACAATTGACCATGGAATATTACTTCAGAAACAGTTCTTTTGGAATGTGCCCTTCCTCTAAGAGGTTAATGTCCTCCTACTTGTGTAATAGAATGAACTATGTTCAATATAATGGTTTTGTTTCTCGTGAGTTTGCTTCTCACTCGGATATACCACAGGGTTCGAACGCCGGTCCTCTCCTCTTAGCTTACATTAATGATTTGTTGGACAGTTTTGAGTGTTCTGCCCTTACTTACGCAGACGACATAAAGTTTTATTCCGTTATTGATTCACGTCATGATATTGAGCTTATGCAAAGTAGTTTAGATTTGTTTGCGGATTGGTGTTCCTCTAGCTCTCTTAAGATTAACCCTCGCAAATGTTGTTTCGTCTCCTATGCTAGAGGAAAGAATGTTATACCCTCGCGGTATGTGATAGGTGGCTCACCTATTGAGAAGTATACGACCTTTAAGGATCTTGGCGTACTATTTGATTCCCAGCTTACATTTAATCCACATATATACAATCTCTGTTCTAAAGCATCGCGGACGTTGGGCTTTGTTATGCGAACTTCAGCTAATTTCACTGATCGTGCGACTCTCAAGGCTCTATTGTGGTCTCCGCAGTACATAGCGCATCAGTTGGCTATTGAGCGTATCCAGAGAAAGTTTCTCAAATTTCTGTCTTTCAAAATTGATGGTGTGTACCCATGTAGAGGGATCGATTATGATCAGCTTTGGAAAGGCACAATTGTCATTCTCTCACTAAGCGTCGTGAACATCATGGTGCTAGATTTGTATTTAAGTTAACTTCCATGTTCCCCGTGTTTAGCAATTTCTAAATAAATGATTAATAATTAAACAATAAACAATATTAACGACTTGTAGCGAACTAAAGCAACCTAATGTACTTTTTGACATAAAGATAACTAATAGACTAATCAGTCGTGACAGGTATTTGACTCTACGCCTACTTGTTTGTACCCAATAAAATTGCTTCAAAAAGGCCTATATTGCTGAATAGAGAATTGAAGACCTCTTTAAACGCGGTATCATACGCTACCCCTTTTCATTTTAAATTTATAGAGGGGTAGTTATTACCCCTGGTGGGTTGAAGGAGGGGCAGGTAAATAATTTTATTCAAAAAGTGTAGTTTTAGAAATAAAAAGTGACCTGTTCCAGAATTTTTCTTTTGTATTCATAATTACGTAGAAAATGAATTTATCAGTTACTTTAGGACCTCATTGTATATCAAACGAGTTAAAACATTAGTTGCAAAAACAAAAGAGAAAGCACGAATGGACTTTGGAAACAAACTAGAAACAAACAGCAAAATTAATCAGAAGCATTAAAAACAGTGAGAACAGAAAAAACCGCAGAGAAAATCACCAGGTGAAGATAAAATTACACCAGAAATGAAGGGGAAACAGGACGAAGAAACTTACTTGGGATAACTAATAAAACAGATAAAAGAGCAGATACTGGAAGAATGGTCGAAAGCATTATTAATAGGTACCAATATATAAAAAAGCTGATTTCAAAAACTGTAATAACTAGAGAAATTGCCCTAACACTACTAAAATCCTAGAACAAATAATAAATAGCAAGCTTAAACAAGTAATAGAATCACATCTTGCAGAACAGCAGAACAGGTTTAGACTACAAAAATCTACAATAGAGCAGATACACCAAAATAGCAGGCACCAATCAAAGAAGAGTTGTTTAGAATTTATAGATTTAGAGAAAGCCTTTGGCCGAGTAACAAAAATGAAAATCTGGGAAAGTCCAAAGAATACAGGTATTAGTAGAAAAATTATAAACCTAGTACAAGGCATATACGAAAATAATACAAACTTTGTGATGGAAATAATATGAAATCTGAAGTAGTCAAAACAACTGAGATGAAACATCTAAGAAGAGTCCAAGGAATAACCAGGATAAATAGAATAAGAAATACACATACCTATAACAATTAGATATCCACATTTACAGAAAAGAGACAACTAGATAGTTTTAACATATTTTGTATGTTTGATATTGCAGGAGATATTCCTGCTTTCTACTGATACATACATACATATGTATGTAATTCGCAGAGAGAAGAATGGAGGAGCACATTCTTCGCTGTGTAAATACAATTAATTGCCATTTATCCAGAAGATCAAACTCCAATTCATGTCTTCATATTTAGTAGTATGTTTTCTTCAAAGCGACAGTGTATGCAAAAGCAAATCTCCAGGCAACAAGAAAGTAGCTAAATGTAGGTATTCAAGAACATATCAGTCCAACTCAGAAAAAAAAAACTTTGTTGATTATTATCATGTATCTATTTTTATATAGCTTACAAACCTTCTTCAGCTATCTCGTACAGTTCTTGTCATAAAATTGTAATATACAAAGTGTCTGTTCATCAGGTACTTTTACAGAGTCAATTATTTCTAGACGGTTAAGGTGATAAAACTTTTTACGATGAAGATTAGTTTTAGATGACTGATTGGATGGTTTGAATCTGAAATTATTGTGCTTGGAAGATCAATAATACTCACCTGTTATATACATATCTATATGGTAGCAGTAGTGACACTAAGGTGTGTTGATATACATACATACATTTTCCAAAAAAAAAGAACCCGGGAATCAGTGACTAGAGTATCAAAGATTTACTTCGAATTTGTGATTAATTATGTACTGCAGTGCCTCATAAAAACCTGGCAAAGTTAAATTATTACATAAAACTGTTTTCGTTCGCTAAATTAATGTTATCATTACGCAAGGATCTGTTACTTAGCGTGCCGCAGAACTGATCTACGTTGGTTCGTATCATTAACATTTTTATCGCTCATTTTAAATACAGTTTAAAAACTCCCCTCGATATGTTTATGCAATGAGCTATGTATTGTGATCGTGACATGTTGAGGGTAAAGTGCTTTCTTTGGATATCTTTAATCTTCGTGTAGCTTGTGCTACACAATATATGCACGCGCTTAAGATTAGTTTGCTGTTGTACAATTAAATGAGGTTGCTGTACTAGTCAGTAGAAATTATTGAATTCGCCGTTTGCCTACCTAAGCATACAGCATATCATTTTAGTGCGTCAGCCAAGCTACCGTTTTCCCAAAGTATGTAACAAAAATTATAATCGAAACTTATGTACAACCTAACAGTTTCGTAATTGCTCAACTTCATACCTATAAAAGATATGTCAAGGGTATATTTTAAATTATCATAACTTTTTAACAAATTAAGTAATTAATAAAAAGCCAAATCTAATTGCTTAAGGAATGGGATTTAGCGTGCCCAAAACCAGTGAAGACAATTGCTGAGTATGACCTCCATTTTGTTGTAAGATTGCCAAGTTTTTCTCCAAATTGTACACAGCACTCGTAACATTTCTGCAACCAATTTGCTCCCTAATATTATCTTTTATATTATAATAATTTAAAATGTATCCCTTACTTTATGATAACCCCACATTTACATAGTATGCACATTTAATGCTATATATTATAACTCTTTTAAATAGATTATTCCCATATTATTTAATTCTAGTTTTTCTCGTTTTTAGTTGTATTATTACTTATTTGTCTGGATCTATCAGGCGTAATTTAAAGCAGAGAAAAATATTATGTACGTTGCAAGTTCTACTAAGGATTGGTGTTTCGTAGTTGGTTTTCTAAAATTCCTCAATCAATCAGCAATTTGCATAACCAATGGTACTTTTAAGTGTAAGTGATTATTTTGTGTCAATTTCGCTAAGAGGTTTTTCTTTCGTGGATTTATATGTATAATAAAAGAGACTTTTTATTTGAATGTTTTTGATCACACATTTGTTTATTTGTTAAAGTGAATTCAATCGAAATTTTAATTGCAGCCAAAAGACCATATTTGCGAAAATTTATCCATAAACATCAAGTAAGACATCTTAAAGCAGGTCAGACAGTGTCTGTAAACAGACACTATCTGACCTGCTTAACAAATAAACAAATATGTGTTCAAAAACATTCAAATAAAAAGTCTCTTTTATTGTACATATAAATCCACGAAAGAAAAACTTCTTAGGGAAATAATCACGCAACCCTCATTTTATAGATGCTATCATAAAAGTATACGAACCTATTCGATGTTTTCCTAAAACGAAAGTATGACAACCGTCACAGTTGTACAAAAGATATGAATGATGTTGCTGCAGCAAACAAAGAAAAGATACAGTTAAAGTGTATGTCAAGGAAATATAGATCTCAGAATATTTGATGGCATTTCGCTGTCTACACATATAAAAACATAATGGAATGAAATGGCCCGAGCGCCTACATTTTAATTTTGAGACTAGCTAAATGGGGCGAGATTTTGGTTCGTGAATTATTTTTCTTACTGTATAAAGTGTTTACGTATATCTTTTCTAAGACATCACGAGTGCTCGCAGAAATGAATTCGATATACTGTTGAAATAATTGTAAAGGTCCAGCACATAAAGACAACACATAAAAAGACAATATAAATATATATAATTAAAGTGGGGACGTATAGAAATTTATGTCAAATGTTTGCTAATACAAATATTCAACAGTACTATTTAATACTGGGTAAATAATATAGCTATCTATAGCATCAAGATATGTATTTATAATTAATACTGTAAGACCATATCTCTAAGTACTACTTATGTATATTACAGCAGCTTCAACTGCTACTACTAGCAGTAAGCATCAGCAGTTATTAAAAGTTTTTTATTCGTGAAGTTTTTTTTTGCCATGTGCATACTGTTTGTCAAAGCTTCAAATCATTTCGTTCGACTAACATGTAGTTTGTTTGCTTTTTAGTTCAAGTTTTTAATGATATTGTAAGATAAACGATTCCACTGGGATATATCTTCTTAATAACTTTGATTCTACACTATAATTGACAGTTTGTCTTTAATTAACAACCTAACGTAATTTCTAATGCCATTGACTCTTCACAGCAGCTGGAAAAATGTGGAGAAAGATTGACATTCGGATTTGCGCAAGTGCGCAAGCTAACAGCATTTGATTGTTTCAGATGCTAGCATCAGATTCTTTTTACTACACGTGAGCAGATTTCTTATTTTTCTTCTGGATGGTCCTTCTAGAAAGTTCTTAGGGATTCCTCGTTTTACGGCTTTCTTCCAGAAGATCTTTTGTGATTTCTTGTTCCGCAATCTTCAACTAGTAGTGCCTATCGGACCCTTTCTATGAACTGGTTTTGTAGGTTTACATAATCTATCAGCTTCGATCGGCCTTTTAATAATTGGAGAGTCTTTTACCACAATTTATTGAATTAACGCTAAACCCATCCAACAAACTATTCTGCCAGACCCAGTATATAAAAAGCATATGTTTTCAGTCCTGGCAATGCTGCTCCAAGACTACTATCCATTGTGTTTCCAAAGCTCCACAGCTTCCACAAGACTTTAAGCGAAACTGTTTCGCGTGAATCCTTAACTTATGAAGGAATTGTGAAGTTATACAGGAAACGTTTGCAACATGTGCAACAATGTCCTGTTCATCAAAGTTATAAAACATGTTATAATGGATCGCTTCTGTATGAGAATCTGAAATACGATTTTTTGGTGTTTATAATATAATTTTAGGTTTATAGCCATTGTTTAGGATGTGGTGGGTGTTGTAATTTCAGCGAATTGAAATATTTATGCGAAATGATGAAAAATGAATATTTTTTTAAAAATAAAAAAAATGCTGCTTTTGTTTCGGCTTTATACAACTCTTAAGAGGAAGCATTTTTAAACTTATGTAGTCACTAAAATTGGACTTTTAGGTTTTTGAAATAAAAATAAAAATATTTTTCTATTTAAAATATTAGTACAAGCAAAAAGGAACAGATATCAGAGCCTAAAATTCTACAATAATTAGCAATTTAAAATCAAAATCATTCGCAAATAACTTAATTGTACCTAATTATAATGAATATGAATAAAAAAATATTTAATCATTTAGACTGAGTACCTATATATTTAAATTCGCATACTGGCCAATTTTAAGCATTTTTGCAAATTACAGTTTAAAAATGTACCCACCTGTTAGTTATTCCTAATAAATTTTTTAAAATTGTCGCAATAGTTGTGCGTGTGTGTTATATTTGTCTTATTTGTTGTTATATAGTTTTGGAGATATTAAAACAAATAGCGAAAGGTAGGGTTGGCTCTTGGTCGTCCCCACCCCCGAAAACGGGCGATTTAGCATCTATGAAAGTTACCGTTGTTCTTACACTGCATCAGTCTACAAACCCGCCAAATTTCATTTAAATCGGTCACCACCACTTGCCTGTATTTCCTTGTTAATACATATTTACCCGTCTATAGTTCTTTCAAAATTCGAAAGTTAAAGTAAACTGAAACACGCTATATGGGTGCAATTTATTACTATTACCTAGGCTTCCCAGATGAACACAATGGTCTATATGTTGTCGTAAATTTAGATTCTCGACTTCATTGCATATAAAAATGTACTTTATCGAGTTAGTCAACGATTTCTTGACACATCAAATTCTTCGGTTTCCTTAACACTCATTGTTTCGTTTCCGTCGAGACATACTATTTTGTAAGGAATATTAAATTCAAACGAAGCTTCTCCTGCATTTTATCCGCGGCGAATTCGTCGACGAGCTTTTGAGTTCACGTAAAGCGAGAAAACTTTATGGACATAGGGACAATGAAAATAAATAACACCCTTGGGTCGTCAACAGGAGATTGCTATTTTGATAGACAGCCCAAGCTTCTCGCGTAAAACATATTTTAAAGACGGTTCCCTGCAGAGAAATGCCGAGTTACGTGAGTCCAACTTGCAGCAATTTTTATTTACATTTAGCTTTTGCTTTCTTCCTATTGAAGAAAGAAAAGAATAACTGACTGTTGACTTTTGCTGGTATATATTCTATGTTACGCTTCTATTCGCAGTTATAGTATGATATGCTTTTATTGTCAGAACATATGGAATATAATTACAAATAAGTATAAAAAACTGTATGTATCGCCACAAAAAAGAACACATTTTTATTGAGCTTAATAATTGACTGAGTTCTTTAAGCCGTTATGAAATTCATAAAATTTGAGAATAACGTTACAATTTTGTATTATAATGGCTTTTTTACGATGCTTAGTACTAATTAACAGAAGAACAAGCTTAAGTTAATGAGCTATATGTTAAAAAAATATTTTATTTATCAGGTGCCTATGGCTCTATTAATGTAGGAAACTGACAAGTAATATACTTCTGAGTTGCTCACTATTACTTTTCCATTGTTAATTTGTTATATTTAACTACTTACTTTTAAAAAAGTGGTGTTGCGTTCAAAGAGGCTACTATTTTAGATCTCGTATATAAGTACTTAATAAAAGTGCAAAATGCAGGGTCATCCATTTATAGAAGAATTTAATATCTGTAGTTTGGATATCACTGTGCACAGTTTGTTCAAAAATATCATATTATAGAATTGTAGCTATATGAAAAAAGTATAGCAGTGAAATAATCATTTCCATCTGATTTGTTTGTAATACATAGACCGTTAAACTGGCAATGATTTTCAGAAAAATTTAACCATACCTTCTGAAAGGCGGTGTATAAATCAATGCAACCCTATATTAAAAGTACGAGGAAGATGCACTTAATTTAAATTTGTAGTAATATGTATGTAGTCTGTCCCACTTAAGAAAATAGATGTTTACCCCTGACAATATGTAACATGCTGTAAGGTTCTAAGGCTGTCTAGTATTTTTCGTACATATTTTTTTTGATATTTTTAAGAATACTGGATAAACTGAGCTTTAACGTACTAATGCATGATGCTGTAAACTTGATAATATAGTCTAACTGTTTTTTTTTAATTTAAACTACAATAATTTTTGAGCTATTACGCAAACTTATAGTTTTATGGAAAATATAGTTCGTCATTACTTAAATAAAGAATAAAGAAGCCTTTATCTGAGGATTCCAATGATATAGTTATCACTTAATTTTGGCATGATTGAAATACTATTTGAAACCCTGTCGTACAGCTCCAACATTTTCAGAAACATTGTTGAGATGAGGCTCATATTTATGAACTAGCAAATCTGTGGTGCGGTATTTCAAAGGAATAATGATTTTGGTAACATTTTAGCGGAGAATTATGGATGAGATATAGTAGCTGTCCAACTTTGTAGCTTTAAGTTACTAATATTAAGAACTTGTGCAATCTGAGAGAGTGTCACAACTATATTTTCTGTGTTTTAGGTATCGAATGTATAGAAAAAGTCAAACAACCGGCTTCCCGTCACTTATAACAATATTTTCGGCGCCAAATTATCTGGATGTATATAATAATAAGGTAAGGTAGAATATAGATGCACCCCTATTAAATACGCTTTTTGTGTCTTACGACGGTAACTGTATCATGTAGTTTCATATTCTTCTGCGTCACTAGTGAAAGTAGCACTGTAATAGAAGAATTCGTGGAAGTAATAACATATGCTGCCAACAATTTTAGCATTAATAAATAAAAGTTGAATTTGTTCGTTTGATCTTATGCATGATGTCGAGCGAGAAACTAGAACATGGGCGTACATCCCATTAAGTCTCAAGTTTATAGATAGACTTTTCAAAATTATTGCTTTATATTAGTTTATTTGTAGTCTGTTAGGTTTTACATGTAACTTGCTTAAAAGTTGTACAAAAGAATGATACTTTGTGTGTACTTTTCAATGTAAAGTGCCGTGACAAGGCTAGAATTATATCAGGCACGCTAAATAATTCAGCAAAAATGCCAATGTTGGGTTCTTTTGTTCAATTATATAAAACGACGATATAAACTCAAGAAATATGCAGAGAAGTATAAAATAACTAAAAACATTTTGACTCATTGTTGACGTTTTGTAGATTTGTCATTGTTTCGTTTTAGATGTACGCATACACAAAGAAAATAAAATGTGTCCATTGTAATTAATTGCGTTATGATTTACTACGACCGACCGTAATTATTACAGTAAAAACAAAGAGCTGTGTATTAAAAAAAATATGTTTAACACACAGTTTGCACAGTGCACGGAATAATAAAATCTGCAAACGAAAGGCACGCACACCTTACGGGAAAAACAGGTTGCCGTAGTAAATTTGCGGGTTTTCATTTCGCTGGTTCAAACGCGTCAATATTCAATTTGTAGCGCGCTTGGAAACAAGATATACATATTCTTCTACATACATTTTACACTAAAGTACGAATACACGATACAATTAAAAACAATCAAATGCGAATATATATTTTTTCCTACCTAGTGACGCAAATTATGTCAATACTACTTCATTTGTTAATATTACTACAAAAATCAAATTATCTAGAAAGTTTATCCACTTGTTTTCGAATTGCAAGTGTTATCATTGACCTAACCAGTGGAAAAACTATCTAGATAATAAAATAAGTTAAAAGGTCATAAAAATACATATAACAAAAATCAAACGCAATTTTTTGTAACACCTTTGCTTGCTAAATCTACGTCATTCTTCCTAACAATATTTACTAAAAGAAACCGTTCCAAATTTTAGTACACATAGAAACCACTTTGGTATTTCACCTTTCTTAAAAGATGCAGAAAATCTGAACATGCAAAAGTATAGTCTTTTTGATGTAAAATATCAAATTTGTTGTAGCTTTTGGCAAAATCGAGGGAGGGAGAAGATTAGATGCAAATGTAACGGGCAACATCCAATATAGAAATAAATACTAGATTTAAGACATAATATTTAGTTTGTCGTACACATGCAATTTTGCAGCTGCTGTTTTTACAACTACAGAGTGTATATAAATGTTTCCAAAGCGTTTGAATTTCCCGCTTTCAGTTTTTTGTATATAAGTTGGTGCTAAGTGCATGCCAGCATCTTTGAGGGAGTAAATATGGTATATAATAGGCATAACATAAAAAAATTAGAATAGGCACAAATGTCATAAATAATATTTTATTGGAACATAATTACAAGAAAATCATGTCTGTTTTCTGATGCCGATACTTCAAATTGCACTATACGTTAATTAAAGACATAACTACACTCCCAAAATTATTACGAAACTACAACTTATTCGATATTTTATTTATTTTAAAATTACATTTGTTCAAAATGCAGTCCATGTAAATTTAAGCATAAATTTACCCTTCGCTTTATATTATTGAATACATTGTGCAATATTTCTAGTCATTTACAGCTCCCGTAATTATATTTTGCAATTCTTGTAGTTGAAGGATGCGGTTAGAATAAACTCTGATTTTTAAATAACGAAACTTGAAATAGTCCAAAGAAGTCAAATCTGTTTAGCGAGAAGGTCAGCGGTCTCTGCTCACTAATCTGTAGTCGAAGAACTGGTGGAGATAATCTAATGTTTTTGGGCAGTGTGTGCTGTAGCACAATCTTGCTAGAAATGCCCATACTGTAACTCATCATAGTGCTGTTGTTCAATAAAGGGATTTAAAATCAATTTTTTGTAAATACTTGCATCGATGTTTTGGCGAAAGAAAATAGGGCCAATGATTCTTCTTCTGGGCATTGCTAACCATACACGGATCTTCTAAGGATGCAACTGACTCTCTACAAAAACATGAGGATTTATTATTATTATTCTGAGAATTTACATATCCACTTAGATGAAACCATGCTTCATCGCTGAAGAGACCACTATCTAATATATCATCATTGTTTAAAACTTCATTAAACTATTCACAATATTGTATGCGACGAGAAAGATCTGGAGGGAACAATTGGTGGGTTCATTCTTTGACTAATATCAGCAATAACATATGCTGTAAGAATAGTACGAAGTCCTGCAGATTTTCCTTTTAAAATACCCTGTTGTGCGAAATCTCCCTCTTACACACAAAATATGCTGTACTAAGCATCATATATAAATTCCATACTTGGAAACACATTTTGAAACTGTTAGTGGCAATCTGGATAGGAATGATCCCATATTCCTTCAACATTGCATAGTACCGAACAAAATATGCCTCAATAATAAATTTGTTGTACAGATCCGTGCAAACCATTATTAACCTAAAAGCCATTATTAACCTAAAAGTTATATTTGTACTAATTTACAGTGGTTTCTTCATCGCTTACCAATAACAAATATGCAACAGCAAAAAAGTGGTAATAAGAAAAACCTTTCTTGTAATAAAGAAGTAAAATAAGAAACTAAATAGACGAAAACGAAAATGCTGAAAATTAAACTAAATACATAGAGGAACGCTACAGATTATTTGTGGTATAGCTTATAGCGCCAACAAACAAAGATTATAAAAAGCGCAGGCGATTCAAACACCTTTCAACCATTGCTGAACGCAGCGTATAATCAGCACTATCGTAACGCTATTATAGCATTTTCAAAAAAATTACATTGGCGTTGTGTGTAAATGTGTGTAAATAAATAAGACTAATAGAATGGATAAGCTCATAAGGCGGGAGGTGAGATACCACGATTCATAGATGCGTGGAACAAATGTATCTTAGTATTACGTATTCCTCTAAAATACATGTTTAGCAAATGCAACAACTGTATACACCTATTCTTTACTCAGGATGTTCACGTAACTATCATATTTGCAATTCATATTTTATGTTATTTTAGTTTTCTATATCTTCTAAACAAAGTTCACATTGCACATGCATTGTTGAGGGGTTTTGCAGCGATCCAAATTGACATTTAACAAAGTTAAAGTAGTTCTTCAGTATTTGAATTGTCAGATGGATGACGCTTCAGAAAGTAGCCGAACCGTTTTTATACTTTGTTCTGCTAGTTTATTGAATGATGAAGTCTTATACAGCATTTAGAGATCGCAGAGGTTATTTTTATATTTGTATTTGTGAAAACGGAACTTTTGATAATTCTGGCAAGTTTTTTTAGTAGTCGGTAATCACACACGTATACTGTTCGAAATAAATAAATTACACTTTTATCGGAAAACGTGCTGTGTAAAATCACTTTTCCGGAGTCTTCCTAATCCTAAAAAAACTTTAGCTGCTGTTGAATTGGTTAATCGTCAGTTTAACTTTATTTTTTGCGTTTCATCATTTGAACCTATTGACTTAAAATAACATTGTTTTCCTTTTGCCTATAGTCCCGTTCTAAACTCAGAATTCTAGTTCTGGCTAAATTCGAATTTGTTTTGAGATGTTACACTTTATCTCTATCTATTTTGTAACTCTCGATTAGTCAAATCCGATATTATTTTGCAGGCGGCTGTATTAAAATACGAAAACAATGTAATGAACATTCGGCAATTTAATTGTTCACCGCATCCATATTGGTTACCCAACTTCATGGATGTATTTACGTGGTCGCTGCCATTCGTAGGAGAAAAGGTAACGGAGATGCTCGTCAACGTACTCAATATTTGTTCCGATGATGAATTGGTTTCAGATGGAGATGATGGACAAGAAGAAGGTAGGTTTTCCAGAATTCTTTCTAGTATTGCAATTATCACTTACTCTGTAAAAATCGATGTTTATCGATGTCGTAGTTATACTAATATGGTTGAATATTTTTCTCTTGCGCATTTACACCTAAAATGTTGAGTTGTCACTGTAACATATTACTAGAAAAATGCAAACTTTTTTATAGTATTGCAATGCTATTTGGTTTGTATACTTACTTGCACGATTAACGTTGTATTCTATTTATAAATTTTCGACAGTTTAATACTTGAAACTTAAAGATAAAAGGAATTATCAAATAAGAATGCTGTGCGCTGAATTACAAATTCTTTCAGTTAGATTAATATTCACGATGAGCTCTAGTTAAAGAGAACGATCAAATAAAGAAACGAAACACACACAAGCGTTTATACGCCCACCAATTTGCTTCAGAAGCCTTGGAACACCATTGCGTAACGCTAGCTGTATGTACGCCTTTGTAAAATATCGACGAGTGTAAAGGTTCTAGAAAAATGTTCAATCATTTTCCTTAAAAAGCGTGTTATACGGCTTATGTATAAAAGCTTATTGATAAAAAAATGTGTCTATAGTCCGAAAATCAATAGGAGATAAAGTATTCAAAAATGAAGTTTTCATAGGCAGTGTTAATTTCTAACGGACATTTAACATATTGCAACAACAAGTAAAAGCAGTACGTAATACCAAACTGATTAGGAATATCTTTTAGTGAAGGTAGATGTCTGAATAAACCGAGAAGAAATTCTGTGGCAGCTATTTTGTATTCCATGAATCATACATATATTGATATTGTGTCATTTATTAAATCTTGAGCTTTAATAACTTATCTGCTGCTCGAATATCTGCTCTAGAATTTTCGGGACATGGCATGTTGAGTTCCATTCGACGTTGTCATTAGTTACACAATAGAAAAATCTCGTCTGTGGTAATCAACTTATCAGCAGTAATATAATGTTACTTCTTACGGAACTTAGTTGCATACGTATATATTTTTTATTTAACTGCTTTTACTTAATGTTCCTACTATTTATTTAAAGGAAGCTATGATTAAGGAACGAAAAATAATAAAATAAACATGTAATTTAGCTTTTCGTAATATAATATATTATGCCATACTCCATACGTCAATCATTCTATTGTTTTGATTACACAGTCATTGTTAATTGTAAATAATTGAATCTAACACGCTTATTATTTTCAATGGAACTTAAACATTCAAAAAATGTTTACTACTTTTTTTCAATGCTACTTGGAATACCAGACGGTAAGGTTCAGTTTTATTCCGTTTACTACAATTTGCTTAAAACTGTAGATAAAATTTAGTCTGCCTGAATAGTTTTTCCATGTTTTCAGTTTTATTTAGTTTTTGAGAGAGCTAAAAGAAAAGAAAATTTAATGGGTGGTTAAACAAGATGTCTGATGCATTTTTTAACACGAAAAAACATGGCACTTATGTTTGAAATTATTCCTGATTTTAGTTTATTTCTTGTATACGTGTAATATAATACCTACTTTACCCAAAATGACCACGTACTATTTATATATAGCATTGGAATTTTATAATATTTTCTTCCTAATTTGTGTGTACAATTGGAATGCCTTATGTCCCAAGTAGCATCTATTTGTTGATTTTTGTTAATGTTTCCTTTTTGAAGTTTTGAAATTTATACATATGTATTTATTATTACTATTACTATTATTCTACGATTGTTTTCTAATGGCACTGCATAATTCTTCGGCACTAAAAATTGAATTTCTCATTTGTTTATTGTTATCACTGAGACAATTCCATGCACACCGTATGCTTATATTTTTCTTCTATTCTGACACTTCTATTTTTCACTATTTGTCTATATTCGCCTTGGAATCGCGCCCCTACACAGCGAAACAGGCAAAAATAGTTATAAAAAAACCTGGTAAGTTTTCACAGAACATGCAGCTTGGACAGAAGAGTTTAAAATAACACTGCATTAATCATTTTGACAATTTTCTCGAAATCATATGTACCCGCGTTATAAATGATACTTATTTTATTTCGTAAATTTCTGCATCAATCTGTTCGTTACCAAATAGAGTCCAAACAAGATTTAACCGAAAAAAAACAACATACATACAACGGGATGTATTAAATAATATTAACAGTCATTACTTGAAAATTCATTTCCTCCTCTTTAGAAAAAGTTAGCCACGGTGAGTAGTCTTCTACAGTTGTATCGTAGATTTACTTAATAACAGAATGAATAAAATCAAAAAGAAGTGGTAGCTATGCAAATTACAACTTTTGTTCTTTTTGTTTTCTCCATTGCTAAAAACTTAAAGTAGAATATTATATCATATATCTTTAATGTGCTCAATTTCGTTTTAACTACTTCTGATTTTAGTCCTAATAATGGTATACTAAATGTTCATTTACATTTGCTGAATTTGCTTGAGCGAAAATTGGAAGACATAATTTTAGAAAAATATTTGTTTTTGTAAAAATTACTATTTTCAGCATTGAAACAGTTTAGAACTGGGTTTTTAGTGCTTATTTCTTTGCGAAAGTACCTACGTGAAGTATGCTTAACAAGTAGGTATTAACGTACTACAATGTCATATTTTTATATGATAAAAAAACAGTCTTGGTTATTGATATGGCAATGTAATCCGTAAAGATTTATTATTGATACCTGAAACAATGTTGTCCTTTCGAATATGAGATCCAGCCATTGACTTAAAAATGTTACTCCCTTATATATACTTATATACATATGTATGTATATATGTATGTATATATGTATGTATATATGTATGTATATATGTATGTATATATGTATGTATATATGTATGTATATATGTATGTATTAGTGCTGCAGATATCCGACAAAATTAAGATCCGTATATCCTTGGATCCGGGTTCGCTATCCAAAACCTCAGATCGGGATCCACTATCCGAAACCTCGGATCCGGATCCGCTATCAGAAATTTCGGATCCGGATCCGCTATCAGAAACCTCGGATCCGGATCCTCTATCCAAAACCTGGATTGAGCAGAAAGGTCCCCACTGCAATTTTTTTTTGTTTGAAATTAACCGATTTGTGCTTCATAATTGTTACTTCATATTTCTTATTTATTTAGTAAAACCTTATATTTGTGTTTCTCTTCAGACCAAATACCTTTTGTTCCCGATTTTTCATTTTATTTATTTATTTAACGTACCAATAAAGTAGTTGTTTTCTTCTTAAAACGTTGTACATAGCAATATCTATTAGCTACTTATAATATTAATTAATAATATTGATTTGTTTTATTATTTTACAAAGCAAAATGTTGGAACGTAAAACATTTTTTCTTTACTATTTTTTAAATGTTAGCGAGAACTCGCGAACAACTTATTGATACAAACCTCATAAAGAATGCAAATTTGATGATTTTCAATAGCAGATTCGGATGTGAGGTTTCCGATAGCAGATCCGGATCCGAGGTTTCGGATAGCAAATCCGGATCCGAGGTTTCGGATAGGGGATCCGGATAGTGGATCCGGATAGGGGATCCGGATAGTGGATCCGGATAGTGGATCCGGATAGTGGATCCGGATATCGGGATTGTAAATAATCCGGATCCAAAATTATCCGGATCCGGATAGAAGCTCTAGTATGTATACGTTTATGTTTAACATGAATCATAAGTATTGTGAATGATGACTACTCTATACTTTGAGTTTTCAGTAGATATTAGTAAGATTTTATTGTTTGATAATGCCTGTAGTATGATATAATTTTCACTCAAAATGATTCAGTATTAGCTACTATTAAGTTTGAGCCACCACCAGTTTAAATCAATGTAATTATAATACGGGTCAAAAAAGTATTCCTTGTAATAATAAAATCTCTAATCGAAGAAATATAATTTGTAAGCGCAGCGTTATTAATAATTCCACATCAATTATTTACAACTTCGTCATATATCTGAACGTTTAAGCAGAATATGTTGTGCAAATTTTAACTAAGTGGAGTTTTACTGATAGCCTACATATATAATTGAAATTTAAATCCCTAAAGTAAATAAAATAGCGACGCGTATACTAGAAAAGGCAAAAAATACTGGAAAGTTTTATTCACCTCTAAGATACATCATAAATTTTAAAAAACCACACTACATAGATTTCTCTGCGCGTATGTTCAGAATGATATACATATACATATGTACAGATGTTCCGCCATCACTTTATCTATATAATCATATATAATTGAAATAGTTTAATGTTCTATTTTTGTTCACGACTTGTTAGAAATGCATATGTCACCAAATATCAATACAATAAAATAAGTATCAGATTTAACGACTGGTATGGAATTTTAAAATATTCAATAAACAGGAATTATTTATTTTGACAATTAAACAAAATTAATAAGCTGTTTTTGTTTTAGTTTAATTTAATTCAGTTTTCTTTTATAAGAACACTAACCACCTTGGCAATATTTCTATAATTCTATAAAGTTATATTAGTTATTTTTCGTGCAGAAAGCAGTATCTTTTTTCAAGTAGTAGATAGTTGTCTTTTTTTTATTTTAATGTGTTCATTATACAGTAGCAGCATAGTGGCATGTCGCATAAGTTTATCTATAGTTATTTGCTGTACCCCCAAAAAAACACAAATATTATTTTAGTTGATTTCGAATATGTGTCACCTTTTTACCACTGTTTCTAAATATAAGATTATAATCATATTTTTAAAATGGAGTCTGTGTAGTTTTCGTTGTAGTAAGTATACTAAACATTACAATGATTATTTTTTGTATTTTTCTTTAACTGTATCACCGAGACTTTACAGAAAGTAATCATTAATCAGATATTTAGTTTTATTTGCCGATTCAAGAAAGAGTAAAATCTTAAAAGTATATACACACTAAGCGGAGAACACGGAGCTGAAAGGAAATTTTTCTTTCTAAAACCGTTACTGCTACTACTATTGTCGACATTATATGCTAGTTATATTTTTGCAATTAATTTTATTGGTTAGCAAGGCTTTCTCATGTTTTTATTATCCATTATTAAGTGGCATTTGTCCAAGATGTCGAGCTTTTTCAATTTGTTAATTTTCTTTTTGTTTTCGATTGGCTTATTTTAAAATGTTTTTATCGCTTAAATTTACGCTATTATGTTATTGACATTCACGTGCAAAGCGGTTTTTGATGTTTTTTGTTTTTAAACAAAGAAGTTGGTCGTTGGCTGACTATTTTTTTTTGTTTTTTCCTTTTTTAGTTAATACCGGTGGTTTACCTTAAGTAGATAGTATATCAAAAAGAGTGGCAATGGTTTTAATATTTTTAAATAATTTAGCACAAAATATGATAGGGTAAACCCATGGTAATTATAAATCTAACCTGTATAAGAAAGGAAATAGTTTGTTTTTCTATTATTTGTCTGTGTGTATGATGCTATAATTTTCTACATGCACCGTTTGTTTTTTGTTTTTTTCTATAACTCTACGCTCGCTACACTTTGCGTCATTCTGCCCGTTTGCTGTCGATTCTACTCTACGTCAACGGTGCGGCTGAACCTCTGCATCGTTCGGTAAGTTGACAGTCGCTGTTTATTTCTGAAGGACTTTTGCATTTGCGATAAGTTGAGAGAAATCTTCAGAAACCACCACACTGTAAAGTTCTTATCCAGTTTAGATTAACGAAAAGACATCAAGGACCTTAAATAGCACTGTTAGCAAACACACCTATGTACTTACAGTAGGAACTAATGATTTAAAATATGCTGTCTTTTGTAGATAGATCAAGATTCGCGCACTCATAACGATTTGTTTGGAAAAAAGGAGATAAATTGAGTACATTTATAAACAAAATCGAAACCAGCACTTAGTCTTAAGGTGCTTTTAATTATTGTGTACGTAGAAACCGGACACAATTTTACCAATGTGGACGATTACATGGACGATTTACCTCATCTTAAGTTAGACATGTTCTATCCAATGTATGGAACATATTTAGGCGCAACTGGTGGTCTTGATAAGTCTAGTATTAAACTGCTGAAGCTACATTTACTACAAAAGTCTTTGGCAAAATAAGAGAATGGCTAAATAAGTTTCGTACGTAGAAATTTCGATTTTTCTATATTTGAGGTTACTACCTTGAAGTTTAGTATTCTTGCCTATAGTTGGTTCAGTTCTGAAATGTCAAAAAAAGAAAATAATTACCATAGGAATCTTTTTTATTTATGAAATTTGTTTGTGGAGATCATAAATAATAAGGCCAGAATATCTACTTCTCATTACAATTTATGTAAAATTTTCATGGTTCATCGCGCTGTACATGTTATATAGTTGTTGGAAATGATGTCCTATTTAAAATGTAGTTGTCTCGGCTGGATCATCTACACAAGATATCTTACTACAATCTAGATACAGCACAATCCATTACAAACCAATGGTACACTACTACAATGGTCTACCATTGCATTTCAGACTTCTATTACAAATATAATTACTTCCATAAAGTTCTGGATACAAATGGCGGTATATGAACAGCTCATCTAAGATTAACGAATTTTATTTAGAGTATTGAAGTGTGTTCTTTAAGCATATGACAGTTGAATACAACATCAGCTACTGAATATTTTATAAAGGAGGCTAAGAACTAGCCAGGCTAGATATTTCAATTGCTTGTTAACTGTACTTATTGGTCTTTTGTCGGTGGTAGGTTACTGCCAAGACATCAATATTTCCTAATAAGTTAGTGAGCAATATACGATGGAAAAAATACTACGGAGAATATGCGACTTACTGTAATTTAGATCAGTTTGTATTAGCATTTAATATCGTTAACCTCATTGATATATTCTGTAGATTTAGAATAACGCTAATATATGTATGTATATCATATTCATAGAGAAAATAATGCATCTCTATCTGTATACATTTTTTAATATCTGATAAACCGCATTTTTAAATTTTATGTCATACAAAAATGGTACTTACTAAGGCATAACATATTTTTTTCTAATTGTGCTAGTAAGTTGTTTTTTTTACTCTGAGAATTCATTCGTCTGCCCACGTAACGTTTTATCTTTCATTAGATCCTTTAATGATTTTTCAATAATATTTTAGAGAAAGAAATAAGCTTTTTGGTAATTTCTGGGCGTGAGAAGCAGGATTCTTGTATTTACAAAAATATTATTGATGGTTCTTATTAAATTTAATATTACAGGAAAAATTCGGTAACTCCAAACACCACAACGTTTAATTCAATTCGGCAACGTGTCCAGAATTAATTTAAGAGTTATGGTGTTTGGGCTACCGGAATTTCCTTGTATTAGACAAGTTCTTCAAATCACATTATATTTAATAGTATTTGAGGGGAAGTACTCGACCGTACGACGTAGGTAATAGTGCTCAAAGTACGCAGGTATGCGGCCAGACCGCATAATTGTGTACTTTGAGCACTATTGATTATATTTAATATTATTTACGCCTATTTCATAATATAGATAGGATTGAGAAATAGTATCATGTAAGTACAAAACTGTTTTTACCTTTTCATATTTAGGTAGAATGTGAAGTAACCAATGCAGATAATATTCTTACAATTATTAACAGAACTATTGATATACAGTATAAATTCCATTAAAAGAGGTGGAATACATACTTTTGAATTATTATAAATATAAACAACTACATATTATAATGCTTGCATAGATAAAAGTTAATATTAGTTAAGTAATTCGCAGTTTCTTTACTATAGCTAATGTTACAAACTATTTTTTCTACTACTCGTCTCCTGTGAGAATGATGGTATTTTCATTCCATTACAGCAAATGTAGCGCACACGATATATTAATTGCAACAATTATATTTAACAATTATGTGAAAAATATTCGATTTATTGTGCAATAGTGCAGAAAATATTCAAGTGCATTGTTGCTCGTTACAAAGGGTTGTCATTCTGCATTTTTACGTTAAACATCTACATCGACTAACTCTATAACTAAGTACCTACTGTAAATATGTATTGTGCTACTAATAAGAAATTCTTCTGCATGATTGCATACAAGTGCTATTTCAGGTCAAGAATGTTCAAAACCATTTCACTAACTAATGTTACAGTGTTTCTTAATGTGTATATTTGTACAATACACATTAATTTCTAATCCAAAGAAACGCGAAGTGTGAGGTCCTCTCTGTGTAGTGTTTCTGCTAATGCATCTTTGCATGTTATATCATGACAGATATAGCTCATCATTTCAACCCGTTTTCATTAAAGAAAATAGATAACCAGTTATAGCGGTTTAATGCGATGTGCATACGCATAGGGAATTTCATAAATCGAGTACATTTATATATAATATGTCAAACTATAATAATAGTTTTTCTACAAAAATATGTCAAAAGTGAAAGGTTCATCAAAGTTATTATAGGTATTTGGTTTACCTTACAAAAGAATGGGCATTTGTCATCATGTTTTGTTTTTATTTCTGCTAGTCTAGATTTAGCGATTAGCGCAGTTTACGTTTTGTTATTTTAAGAACATTCCTAGTGATACTTTTTGCAAATATAAGTTTAATAGCTCAGTATTTCATTTTTTAGGTATAGCAGCAAACGTCAGGAAAGAGGTTATACGTAACAAGATACGAGCGATTGGAAAGATGGCCAGAGTATTCTCTGTGTTAAGGTAAGGAAAAATTAATTATTTTTCTTTATGAAGTTATAATGTGTGGCGGTTCTATGAAAAAGCTAAAAAGAAACAACAAGTTCAAATAAAAAATCTGTATACTGTTGAGTAGATATTTATTCCAAATATTTGAAAAGTATAACTGCAGATAAAATCAATTCAAGTAGAAGTAGAACTCAATTCAGAACTAATTTCACAAAAACGGTCGACAAATAGTGAAGCTTTATATATTAACGACAATCAGAAAAAATTATTATTTTATCAGTGCTTAATTTAGTTGATACAGAGCAATAATTGTTCTAAAACGGTGGTTTGTAGTTTTTGTAAAGAAGTATGTGAAGCCAGAGCTTACTTTAAATGTTGATCTATTATAAACAACGATAAAATATTTGTTATAATTACATAAATCGACAATGTATTTTATTATATTATTTTACGTAACTAAGACATATTTTGCGAATATATGACCTGTGTAAGGTAAACATTATTTACAAATCTGTTTTATTTACAGGGAGGAGAGTGAGTCTGTACTGCAACTGAAAGGTCTGACACCTACTGGTGCTTTACCACTAGGAGCATTATCTGGTGGTAAAACAAGTCTAAAGAACGGTAAGTATTAAAGTTTACATCGAGACATACATTAGGATGGAACTATTTAAAATTATGTTTTGAATTAAAAGAAATATTTCATTCTGCGCTCTTTAATATCACAATACAGAAAGAACTGTCTATCTTTGTGAGATATTTTATAGTTATAATATCTGCCATACCTACTCTGTTTTTTATTAAGCGGTCCAAGTGATAAAATCCGCTTCAAATTTGGCAAATTAAAGTGACAAACTATTTTGCCGGTAAATTTGAACGATGAATTGCAATCAAGTCAAGTACACTTCAATATTTTACTAAATTTCATATATACAACGCATTTGTAAAAAAATAAGTGCACAATAATATTTTATTATTTACATTATACTTGTAGTACATCAAATATCTTAACATAAAATTTATATTTTAGAAATTTAAAATTGATGTTAGATACAATTATAAATTACAATAGAACGAAGCACTAGCAGGTACACCAAACTACATATCGACAAAAACTGGTGTAACTGAATTTTTCAATAGTGATATGACATTTTATATATTATGCTTATATAAATACATACTACAGTTTTTCAGCAGAATCACTATCACTGTCGCTGGTGTTACTATTTCCAACCGAAACAATAAATGGCCCCACTACATCATTTATTAAGCCATCTGTCTTGCATATTTTGCCTTCTTCTTTAATTACATGTTCATAAATTCTGTCCACGTTTCTGAGGTTACATTTGTAACTGCGGTTAACAAAAGTTTTCTCACTTCAGCTAATTTGAAGCTTTTATTTTTTGCAGCTACTTCATTTTTTATTTGTATTGAAATTAATTCAACAGAATTCATCAATTCGCAGTGGTAAGGTGGTAATCTAAGTATTTAGTTAGTCTGGTTTGCCATTTCGTCCACTGCGTATGCATTAATGTTCTTTGTGATGATTTATTATTTCCAACACTCTAATCGCATCAAGAAGAGATCAAGCGGTATTTGTTTTTGAAGTAACCATTATTGCATTTCTGCTTTTCATGTTAAAGTTGAAGGCATTTTCTCCTTTTTCTGTTATGATAAGATACATTATCCATTGCAATAACACTATTGTCAGGTAATTTCTTTAAAATAGTATTAAACCACTCCTCAAAAACATTTGCATCCATTTCATCGTGGTAATCGACTGTTTTTCTTCCTTCAAATAGTAGTAACCCGTCATCAACAAAACCATTTTTAGAACCAATATGTAAAATAGTGAAGCATCTTCCTTTACCAGTAGGATTTTTGAGATCAGTAGTTACTCCATCTATAAGTACTTGTTCACGTGTTGTAAAATTGACATCTACCAATACTGTGCCAAACATTCAGGCATGTTTCGTCTAAATAATAGATTCCATTTTTCTATATTTTGTAGATAAATATCTTCGTCTCAACAAAACAATGTCATCACGTTCGAGCAGTAAACTTGTTTTTAATGTCTGGAAATACATACATATTCCGTATTATATAAAACACTTAAATAGTTAGTACCCAAGCTTACTTAAAATTAAGCATCTTCTTTAGTTTATACAAGGTTCAACGACTCTTTGGAGATGTACTTTGATCCTCCTATATTTTCTCCAAGATTTTGTTTAATGTGGAAGTTCTTCATCGTAAAAAACCAATATATGATTCTTCTTATAATGTCTTACTAGTCTTACTAATAGTGTCCTTGAATATAAGTAGCAGCGCCTTTCTTTCAAGTCGTTGTAATGGTAGTGCAGTGAAATTAGTCCTCTAGCTTTATATTCACCAAGAATACGGAAAAGACTTGTCTTCGAAACACCTATTATTATTGTTAAATATAAATATGCATATTTATATAATAGTTAAAAAAACCTGATTTTCTTGTTTAAACGTGTAGAAACACAAAAATATAATAGAAAAATTTCTAACGAAACATTTACTCAATCAACTGTGTGTACAATATGGCGTCGCTAAAATATCAAATTTTGGCAGTGTAAACATGACCGGCAACAGACCAATCGTAAGCCTATATTTTGGTGGGCTATTTTTGATTTAGTCCGCTTATTAAAAAACAGGGTATAACTGCATAAAACGGACTCTCTCAGTTGTGTCGTCATCTGGATTGCACAACATGAAGATTTCATTATGCCTGGGCTGTATTCTTTCACTCTGTTCAACATCTGTTGTATCTCAGAGTCCCAAATCAACGATACTGAAACGTTTCTATATATGTTCCGCCATTACATAATTACTATTATATCTAGCATATTAGATTATGTGATACACGTTTATTATGAAATATCCGTAGCTCTACAAGGATTCTCGCCAAATCATAAGATTACTAGTTTTGCGGAAGCAAAAGGTTTGGACGCGATAAACGAGCGCATGCCGCCACGAAAAGATGCTCCACCATCGCCAGCGGAAGAAACGCCACAGGACCACAATCACACCCAGTCCAACGCGCACTCGTGAGCAAAAATTATATAGTGCATCACATTGTCCAAAAACAAGTAAGTAATTTTGGCTTTAGTGTTCTCTTCAAATTGATATATCGCTAAAACTTAAGGAAGAAGATATGTACAAACAAATATTTTGCGGATACTAGTGTTGGGCGCAGTTGTTTCACTTTAAAATTAATTTGGATTTCTGCTGTGTTCGTACTACTTTGTTTATTGGACCTCGACCTTCTTTCTGAATAATTTTATTTTATGTAATAAAAAATAATCAAAAAAACAGCCATATGTATAGCCCAAAGTGTGATGTACAAATTTAAAGTTTTATCTAGCTAACAAGTTAGATATTATGTTGTTTTTTGGGAAATATCTTATTAGTTTCAAATAGTAACTTCAATTTTATTACGTAGTGCGCTCAAAATTAGGAGCAGTATATGTTTACTTATTTATAACCATATGTTACAGTTTTAGCTTTAGTTTTAAAAACATAATAAATTAAATTTTGTAAAATTGTCTAATATGTAGGTTATAGTAAGGTAGAACAAATAGAAAACGAATAAATGGTCAATTACTTCTAATAAGTGCTGCAGATATCCGACAAGATTAAGATCCGGATATCCAGATCCAGAACTATCCGGATATCCGAATCCTTGTATCCGGATTCGCTATCCAAAACCTCAGATCCGGATCCACTATCCGAGACCTCGGATCCGGATCCGCTATCAGAAACTTCGGATCCGGATCCGCTATCAGAAACCTCGGATCCGGATCCTCTATCCAAAACCTGGATTGGGCAGGAAGGCCCCCACTGCAAATTTTTTTTTGTTTGGAATTAACCGATTTGTGCTTCATAATGGTTACTTCATATTTCTTATTTATTTAGTAAAACCTTATATTTATGTTTCTCTTCAGACCAAATACCTTTTGTTCCCGATTTTTCATTTTATTTATTTATTTAACGTACCAATAAAGTAGTTGTTTTCTTTTTAAAACGTTGTACATAGCAATATCTATTAGCTACTTATAATATTAATTTATAATATTGATTTGTTTTAGTATTTTACAAAACAAAATGTTGGAACGTAAAACATTTTTTCTTTACTATTTTTTAAATGTTAGCGAGAACTCGCGAACAAAATAATCTTATTGATATATATATATACATATATAATCAGTCCCTCTTCTACTGTTAAGTGTAGAGGATGTTCTTTCTCTTTAGGTTTTGCTGTATCAACTTTCTTTGATCTTCTTTCTCCAGTTCTTCCTGTCCTTCGCTAGAATCTCGGCCTGCTTCCACGATAATCCCTTACTCTTCAATACTCTTCCTATTTCATTATCCCAAGTCATCTTATTGATACGAACCTCATAAAGAATGCAAATTTGATGATTTTCAATAGCAGATTCGGATGTGAGGTTTCGGATAGCAAATCCGGATCCGAGGTTTCGGATAGCAGATCCGGATCCGAGGTTTGGGATAGCAAATCCGGATCCGGGGTTTCGGATAGGGGATGCGGATCCGAGATTTCGGATAGCGGATCCGGATAGTGGATCCGGATAGGGAATCCGGATACTGGATCCGGATAGCACTCAGATCCGGATATCCGGATAGTAAATTATCCGTATCCAAAATTATCCGGATCCGGATAGCAGCTCTACTTCTAATTAGTAATTGCCGTTTTTATCACTTGCCTATAGTCTCTTAACCAAATGTAGTTATAGCACACTTTTCATGTGCATATGTACATATATACAGGGTGTCAAATGAATAGTGTCGGAAAATTAAACAGTAGAAAACTAACATCACAAGAAAAGTAAATCGGAAAAAATTACGATAATATATTAAAATAATTTTTGTTTTAATAATACGAAATTTTATAAAATAAATTTTGTTAAATCCGGGCCTGATACGTGTGATCGAGTTGAATGATATGTAAATACACGTGCAAATAAACCCTTATAGTACTCACGAATGAATTTGTTTACGTTGCAGTTTTGCTGTGCTATCAATTGTATGTATGTACGGACTTCTCATAAATGTTCTGTTTATAATAAGGCCACACATCTACTATTGATTTTTTCATTTCTGAGTTTTATTGTCGTAGGAATTTGGTGTTTTTGTTCTTTTCATTATAGATGCTTTCAATATTAAAGTACGGCTACCTAACGATTCGGTAATCAATAATTTATTATTTGGGATCCCGTTCGCAGTTTGTAGTTTTTCTTTCTTTTCAAATAATTCGTGGCACCTAGTCCTGAAAAGAACTGTTTGGTGAGAAACAGGACAAAATCTTAGAGCAGTAGATGTTCGAAATGACCACCACGAGGTCGGAGGCACACTTCTGTACGACGGCAAAAATTATCGTGTATAGCTAGAAAGCTAGGTATCTCCTGACGGATAAGCAGGGCCGCTGTGACAATACGGTTTCGAAGATCCTCGGCGTGTAAAATTGCTTCTCAACGATCGTATACGAGGTGTTTCATGTATCCTCACAGGAAGAAAGGCCAACGGATTCAAATCGGGACTTCGTGCTGGCCCTGGCACCGTTCCTCCTCGTCCTATCCAATGTGCAAATGCCTGGTTTAAATGTTCCTGCAAAGGTCGAGCATCGTGTGTAGGTGCCCCATCATGCATGAACCACATTTGCTGTCGCACCTCTAGTGGTATGTCTTCCCAGTAATCAGGCAACGTATTCCGCAGAAAACTTAAATAGCCTACAACATTTAATCCTTGGGGAAGTACATATAGCCCAAATAAATGATCGCCCAATATTCCGACCCCCCGTTCGATCAACGCGAGAGAAGTTGGGCAATTTTGGCTCCGTAATAAACCTTGAATTAACAGGGAGTTACGAGCAAAGAAG
>SMLS01053024.1:0-14088 GCA_004785975.1 Popillia japonica
AGGTTGATTATTTTAGCGGGCAGAAATTACACTCTTCGATATAAGTATACATCTTGTATGTAGAAATTGCGCAGGTACTTGACTAAATCAACTTTAGCCGTGATATTAATATTGTTGTGTTTATGTTATGAGTTAGATAGAATAAATACACTATAGGAATTATATTTATTTAGGTAGTTATCTTAAAATGTACACAATGTTTCAATTTATTCTATTTTAAATATAATAGTTGAGTCTAATCGGTAATGCATATATAAAATTATTCTTTTTAGTATGCATGCATCATAAACCAATCAAAACACACCCATAAGCGTACATAATCGGGGCTTTATCGCCCGTCGTGCGTAAATAGGTTGCTTGGTAACAGCCAATCCCAAGCGTTTAATAGTACAGTGAAATGTCGGGAAATGTCAAATGACATATAGGTACATGTCACTCGATAATATGTATTGGAGTTATTGATTATTGATTTGAATTATTATTTGGACTTTGCAGGTATTAAACTTAATTCAGCTTCAGCAGCTAGTTTTTGAATTTCTGTCGACATTATTAATACAACAATGATGTTTAATAAGTAAGTGAAATATCAAATGACATAATATAGAGACACATATCACTCGATAAAGTGTATTCAAATTATTGATTTGATTTCTGCTAGTTAAAATTATTGTTGCATTTATACTAAAAAATATCGTATGACACAGTGCATAATTAGCTTTTAAAGCACTCGTAACGTTAAAGCCACTCCGCTTTGCGTCGTGGCTTTAAACTCGTTACTCGTGCTTTAAAAGCCTGATCATGCACTAGTGTCATAATATACTATTATATTACACATTATTGACATTTTCCAAATTTATAACATGAATTGTTAGGAGCATTATATCTTCGAATTATCTATATTTAGCGGATTCACAATAGATTTCTTATGCTTTCAATATTCCATGTGGGTTTTCATGCATTGCCCTTTTTCATTTTCGCCGAAACGATTTTGACCTTTACAAATAATAGATACACCCAACATAGCATTTTCGTAGGTATAAGTAGGTACGTATGTAAAAATATTATTTTCTTAGAGACAGATATCCTCGTGTGAAATGAGGTGAAAAAACGATTTACATAATATCCATATATTGATTTTGCTTCATCATATCATCCAGAAAGTAGAGGTTCAGATTTTCAGGTATTAATAATGCTGCAGTACTATCTATTACTGGTGTTCCATTCTGGGATGAACATAGAGCAGCACACGATCTAATCGTGACACGAAATAGGTATATCTAATTTAGCGTGTAAATTGCAGATTTAGAGATGCATTGTTCGTATATCAATATTTAATCTTTAAAAGTACGGATGCCATGAATTATCTTTAAAAATAAAATTGTTGACTATATCTTTCTACTATTCTTAGCGATTAGGTAAAATTAGAATTCTTATTTTTTTAGATATTTCGAAGGCGTTCGAAAGACTGAACCACAGTTTATGCGGTTGCCATAAAGAAATCCCATACGTGTGAAATGTTATATGTTCAGTGTAGGAAGGAAAAGAACGCTAAAGTCCATTAGTTAATATACGAACTTTCATAAATGTTTGAGATCAAGGTCAAATTAAAGGCGCGAAATTAAAAATTGACTTGAATTGTATAGATTCGTGCATGTTTCACTTTACAATAAAGTATAAAGTGTTGTAGATATTACATTGCACCGAGCATCATGGTTCCATAAAAGGAAATGACTTTAGTCGAAATTATTCAAGGTATTATGTTCTGTAATAACACACGGAACAGTTATGGTTGCTATAACAACTTCTATTCTAAAACATTTATACCTTCTTCAAGAGTTCGGATCAGATTTGGGACCACGTTTGATCAACATTTATATTAACACTCCTCGATTATGAAACTTTTCAAAGAAATCTTGATGTTATTAATAACTGGTCTGGTAGGGTGAAGCAGAGCAACGAGCGATTTTCAGAAATCTGTATAATAATATAATCAGTTTCTCCAAACTTTATTTTCACCACCTTAAACTGCACATACAAGCATTTAATGTTTTACAAATGACTACGCAGTATTTGCACTGGCACGAGAGCCACTTCTGCTCGAATTCGTATATTTTGGGCTTCAGTTGTGCGTGGTGTGTTATCCTGGCACACGTTGGCCCTCAGCTAACCCCACAAGAAATAGTCGCACGTTGTGAGGTCCGGTGAACGAGCGGGCCATGTGATATTCTCGTTTCGAGAAATTATGTGATTTGGAAATAAACCATTAAGAATATTCATGTTTATTCTTGTTGTGTGGGGCGGTGCTCCGTCCTGTTGAAAAATGTCCCCTTGCTTACTTTGTACTGTGCTAGTTGTAGAGTTAAAGAATTTTCGTTTCATGGTTCATCGCTGGTAAAGACATAACGCACCACACCGTGACTTTCGTGGAGTGGAAAGGTTCTTGATGCACTTGTTTAGGATTCACGTCATTCTGCCTATTGACGAAACCAGACAAATAAATTTGAGCCTCGTCACTCATTTATAATTTGTGGAAGAGTGCCTTCATCTTCATTAATTGAATACAAAACTTCTTCACAGAATCGTCTTCGTCTCACACAATCAGTTTCTTTAAGAGCCGGAACAAGTTGGATTTTATATGGTACAGCGTACCACCCGACGTTGAGGGCTCCACCATGCCATTAGTGCTAATGACCGTCGAACATGAACGAAAGCATCCCCACTCCATACTAGCAGTATTTTATTTTTAAATTTGTACTGCCATACTGTTAAATGCGTTGCATATATCAAAGAGGTCACGTGGGTTTCGGTATTAAATGAAAGCACTGTACATATATTGGCAACTTCCAAGCCTGCACATTTTCTTAGTTCTGCCTATTAAGTATGCTCAACAGCTTTATGTATGCTGATATCATTTTGTAGCATCCTATATCTAATTTAATTGTGGTTAAGATATTTAGTTAAATTATCCTGCAAAATTGTTTTTATGACATGAAGTGCTGTTAGAAGACCATATTCTTCAATGCTGAATGCTATTATTGCTGAAGAACCGGTATCCCGATTAACAGCTGTTGAATACAATAGATTATGTAATTTACTCACCATTGTCACTTTTGTTAAAGATGTTTGAATTAACTAGTGTTTCAAGATGGGCAAAAGTACAGTGATATTGGAAAACTTAGTGTAGGTTAAGTCAAGTATATTAAGAAACATGAGACATGACGGAGATCTCTCATAATAACAAATAAGAATCAATCACAATTATGAAAAATTCCCAACTATACAGTGTGAGTGTATGGGTATTTTTATACATCCAACGGCCAACTTAACCCATCTTTTAAATAATAAACGTGCAAAACTTATGCAATCGAAGTTTTTATGATCTGTAAAATTTATCAATATTCTTCCCGAATAATAGGCAAAACAAATCTATCTAAAGTTTGCTTTGGAGAAATAAAACGAAATCGTGTCAGTGATGCGTACAGACAGACGAAACACTGGACTTGGAAAAGAATGTATATAAGAGCAAATACGTAGGTATATATAAGACCGAATTCGTAAATGTCATATCTCCTTTAAGAATATTTATGACTGTTGGCATCTTCGATAAAATAAAGCAAACTTAGGTTAGGTCATCTAACGGTTTATATATAATAAACTCTCCTATGTCTACCCTTTAGAAAATACTATTTTTATGATATATTTCGATGCGAACGCCATTTAATAATACACATATTTTTTACGATATTGTACATAATCTACAATAATTTTCGAAAATCAGGCTTTTGCTTGATTAATAGTTGGCCGTTTGTTTAATCTATGTACATAATCGATTAAAAATCAAAATTTGTTTAAGTAGAATGTTCTCTGACTTTTATTTATTACAGAATACGGTCAAGAAAAAGAATTTAATATGAAAAATGGTTCCTGGACTGGAAAATTAAAATTAATTATTGACAAGACGTTTGCAAACAGTTTGCTAAAGTTGCTGAAGATTTTATAATTTGTTCTTGAGTGTTAAGAGATCTAAAACGAACCGTATGTTGTGAAATGGGAAAAGTTACTTTTTTTGGTATCTTGTTTATTTATTACAGTTTTGTTATTGAGATAAAAAAGAAAATGTGATTCAATTGATATTTCGAAAAGTATAATATTGTGGCCAAAGCTAGAGTTTTGAATAGTTGTTGTAAAAAGAAGGTTATCGCCGTCAATTTAATTTCGAAAATAAAATATGTTTTAATTCTGTAATTGATCTTATTTCAAAACCGTGTGTTTGAGTGTAAGTACGTAACATAGCGCGTTAATTTCAATATTCGGCACAAAAATAACGCGACAAGAATACAAAACTTAGAAGAATAGAAGCTAATGATGCGACGGAGAAAGATGTCATTAAGAGAAATTATATTTAGCGGAGAACGAACTCAGACAAAATTTGAAATCGAGACCAGAATATTTTAATTTCTGCTCCAAGATGTAGCATTATTACAGTTGCTATTAACGCATATATGTACATATTATACAGTGTAACATTCATTTTATAAACAAATTAAATTTAATTATGTTATTAAATGCCTACTACACCAGACCTGGTACAATTACTCACTGAAAGTAATTGAATTCACAAATACCAAATACTGGTCAATTTCCAAATGATTTCAAATATCGATTACTTTCGGAACCATAATTATGAATTAGATTACCAATACCCATTACCAATTACCAAATACTTTGACAAATCACGATTTTAAATCATTTAACAGATAATTAAAATACTTAACAGTAATTTAAATACTAAAAAGTAATTCAAATCCTCAAAAGTAATTTAATTACTCAAATGTAATTCAATTATCGCACTAATTCAATTACTCCAAAGTATTTAAATTACTGTCAAATAATTCAAATATTGACAGTTAGACATGAAGATAAGCTTTATATTTGGGCTCGTATATTTGTTGTAATTTGATAACCTTACGGCATTTAATGGTAGAGCCAATTACTTTGATGTTTACGTCTCCAAAACCACATGGATGATGTTTGAAGTGGCTACCGTTTTTTGTTTCTCTCCCAAGAGAAAAAAATTTTGTTTGCCCTTGATTTACAGAAGACCTATCTAGAAGGAATAGTCTTTATCATTGAGTGTCGGAATAAAGTTATCAATGAGAATGAGTTTAGATTAGGTCGTTATTGTGCAAATTATTTTAAAATATCAGTATACATTCACTGCTCACTTTATCTGATAGTTAAATATTTATAAATTGATGTACCGGCTAAATGCGGTAGTCTCTGCTATTAGGTAATAAAATGTTCAACACACAAATAATTACTAAATATTGAGTGTATTATACACAAAAGTAAAATACAAAAAGAAAAGTAATAATTACGGAGTACAAAAGTATATCCCGATAAGTTTAATTCAATTACCTAAGAATAATTCGATTACTAAAAATGAATTAAATTATCAAAAAATAATTGAAATATTGTAAACAGTATTTAGATCCTGAGATAGCGTTAAAAACAAATCATAATTACAATTACTTTTCGAAAGTATTTGCAATCACAAATCACAATTAACATAATACAAAGTGATTTAAAATAAAGTAATTCAATTAACCAAAGTATTTAAATCGTAATCGAATTAGTAGGTATTTGAAATACTACCCAGGTCTGTACTACACACTGATATAATATTTATATTTCTATCGAATATGCCGATACTTATTCGTAATCAATATTCAATAAGCAGTTTTATGCAATCTTATTTCAAGTAGTCACCTAGTTTTTCTATCATATGTAGTTTTAAATACTTTACAAAACAATACCTGTTGTGTATGTGTTCAGATGAAAATTCCTATTATAAATCTAACCTCTGTTTGTTTAATCATACCGAAGATTTCAACGATTCGAGTTCTTATTTTACAAAAATATTATATGTATTTTTATGACCTTTTAACTTATCTTATTATCCAGATAGTTTTTCCACTTTTAGGTCAATGATAACACGCAATTCTAACAAAAGTCAAATTTATTCCAAAACCTCTACAAAATTTATAATCTGGTTTTCGTAACAACTTCTTCAGTGGAATAAAATTGACATTTATTTAGTGTCAAAATATAAATAAATAACTAGCCATGCCTATCAACAAAATTATCTACAGACAAAGAAATTCAGTGATATATAGGATTATGTTTACAATATATTGGACAATTTAAGATATTTTGAAATGTAAAATTTATAATCATAACACTAATGTTCCTTATATCAATGTATTTTTTTGTCAAGCTCTAACAATTCTGTTCGAGGACTAGGGAAAAACATGGCAAAAAAACCTAGTCAAGAGCTTAATTTTATAAAATTCAGGCGTGATTAGGTGATTACATTATTATAAATAATACTTAAATTTTCTATATCTGTTCTAAAATTGACCGCGTTATTTTCTTTTTTTATGTATATCATTTCATATATTAATCTTTTTTTATAACTATTTTCTTTTTTTAAAATCTTAACATTTTCAAAATCAAAGTTATGTCGTAATTCTTTAGAATGCTTAGACAAAGCAGTTTCCGCGGTTATGTTATGCGTTGCAGTGTATTGATGATTATACAGTCGTTTTTTTAGATACTGTTTAGTTTGCCCTACGTAACAAAAATAAAACAATATATGTACATAACTAATAAAAATAAATAAAAAGGTGAACAACTTGGCGTTTTGTCAGTAAAGGGTCATCTTTAGAGGCAACAAATATATTAGAGATGTCAGAAGGCAACAACAATTCACCGCGTCAACAACACTAGATGCAAAAACCTGAGCAGAACTTTGTGGTCTGGAGGTTTCAAATTCGCTAGACAAAATTTTGCTGAAAAAGTGAAATAATGACACTATGACGTTTAATATAGTTTATCTTCATCTATACAAATACCAAAGCTGCAATTTCCAAATTGTGTCATCGCAAAAACAGCAAGATCTAACGGCTCTAGAATTCTTCGCGGAACTGCCAGAGAAAAAGGCTATACAGATTTTACAAAAGTTAAAATACAAGCGTCCATACTTTGTGAATTCTAACGATGGACATTTAACCGATCTTCTTTTTTAATCGGAAATAATTAATTTGCTAGTTATTTTAGTATATACTTTGCCTAAAAATTGGTACGTCAGAGAGTATTTTTTATCCATCCTGTAGGTATATTAATAAATTTAATTCGTAGTTGCTAGGCTCAACGAACTAAGTATAAATCATACCCATTTATGATATGGTAACTCAACTAATCTACATCTTAGTACAAGGGAAAATTATTGGAAGCACTTGTAAAACTATAGCCTAATTAAACATAATAATGGAATTTCAGAACGGGTGACTGGTTACAATTATAATAAGTACTTTGAACAATCCATACATCTTTTATTTTCCTGATATTTTTTCCCACTTGTAGGTCAATTAAAACACTATAATTGGATTAAAGATCAAATTTATTCCACAACCTTGACACTTTATTAGGTTTTCGTTATACCTATCAACAATATTATCTACAAACAAAAAAATCAGTGAGATATAGGATTATGTTCACAATATCGTGAACAATTTAAGATATCCTCGAAATGTAATTTTATAATCATAAAAATAATGATGCTTATATTAATGTATTTTTTGTCAAGCTCTAACATGGCAAAAACCTAGTCAAGAGCTTAATTTGATAAAATTCATTCGTGATTAAGTAATTAAATTATTATAAATAACACTTAAATTTTCAATATCTGTTCTAAAATTGACCGCGTTATTCTCTTTTTTAATGTGTATCATTTCATATATTAATCTCTTTTTATAACTATTTTCTTTTTTAAATCATAACTTTTTCAAAATCAAAGTTATGTCGTAATTCTTTAGAATGCTTAGATAAAGCAGTTTCCGCGGTTATGTTACTTATGCGTTACAGTGTATTGATGACTATATATATCGTTTTTTTTTAGTATTGTCTAGTTTGAACTACGAAACGTTTATCACAGTCTTTGTATTCTAATTTTCCAATTTATATGCATAACTGTCTGTTGTTGTTTGGTGTAAATGTAATGTTTATATCCGATTTTTTAAATTCGTGTTTAATTTTGTCACTTAAGTCGTTGATATACGGAATTGTGTGATATATTTTACTAGTTTGTTTTGTGCCTGTGTTGTTTATTTTATATATTCGTTTTTTTATTAATTTTTCGTAAAATTCTTTTGGATAACAATTTTGGCTAAAACTGATCCTTTGCTTAAATTCTCTTTCCTAAAAGCAAGATGTGCTATTTTAATAGCCTGGTCAACGAAACTATTAATTACGCTTTTTTTTAATTTACCGAAGTGTTTGAAAAAAAAATCAGGAAAATAAGATAAGTACATAAAAGGTCATAAGAATACATATACACAATCCATACAATAAAATTGTATAGTCAAACAAGGATTATCTACTAAAATGAATACATAGGATTAAGCAATAAATTAAGTGTAGTAAATGGTAACAACCGGTTAGTAACAACAATATTATGTATGTATATTTAATCCCGATATTCGAGTAATGTACACACTTTGGTGCTGCCAGCTTAACGGCTCTAATTTGGGTCCTTTTAAAACTACTTTCTATTAAATAACCGATAGTGAAATTAAATAATATATATTCAGAAACAGAAGATAAGCATTATACCAATAATAGAAGTTGCCACTGAAAAAATAAGTTGGTGCATTAGCATTTAAGTTGTCAGTCCCACTCAAATATTTCGGCAATATGTTTAGAAATTGATTTCAAAACTATAGAATAACTTGTTGCAGTACACGCATCTCTTAAGAAAAAAGAAGCCTCCTGACCGCTGAATGTGTTATGTAAATAAGTTTAAGATGATGTGAAAATTTTATTTAGTAAGAAGTATCTAAAAATATCCACGTCTTGTAAACATCGGTAGGCTTTTAAAAAAATTAAAATCGACGCTGGAGCTTGTAAGAATTTTTCTTTGTATGGTAATATAATCGAATTGGTTTCGTACATATGTAAATATGATCTAATTAATGATGAAATATGTCAAGGAAGGACGTTAAATTATTTTGACAGTTTATGCGAGTTCATTGCAAGTCTGAGCAATTGATTTCATAGAGCACTACTTTAGTTTTTTTTTAACTAATTTTAGAAGATATACTTTTCTACTTCCTATTTTTAATTACCAATAATACCCTTTTCTAGATATTTTTATTTTCTAGAAATGATGCCAAAAGCCTTCCCCAGCTTTAAGACACGTAGAAAGATAATAATACTACAACGTTTTACGCCATTTGAAACTTCTTCTGTTTTCTAGAAAATCTGCTTTTGTCAACTACTATCAACAATGATATTCTTTTGCTGGTTGCTGACGTTTGCTGGTAGAAACTATTACTGTTAGTGCTTTTGGAATTTTTATTTTCCTTGCATCTATAGACATCAGCATATTTCCTCTTTGTCTTTAAAATTTTGGGTAGTGAGATTTTTGTTCGTCTCTAAGATTCTATAGGCCTATGTTACAATAAATTAAAAGAGTAGGTGTAGGTTTGTATGAATTTTATACATATAATAAAATAAAATGGCACATGTGGTCATTCGATTAATTTTTTACATATTTAATAAATATTTTAATATGTAATTTGTGTTCACAGAAAGTCTGCTAATGGATGATGTTCTTCGGTTGGGTTTGAGGTAAAAAGGTCGGTCAGCGTTGACGACAGTGGTCCGCAATCAAAGGAAGTACTAATCATGGGCGGTATGAAAAAACTCCAAAGGTAGTGTACGCATAGTAACAGGTCTACCATCTTCTCCAAACCATTGGTCAGCAGTTTGATTACGGTCTCGTAGAGCTAGTTGTCTGAAGCGCCTTGACGCATTGTGGTACGCCTCGGTTGACGAGTTTGTCTTCTTCTCCCACACACGACATACACGCATTACCGTCATTGCAGCACAATTAACACGACGGCCAGTTTCGCTAAAGGACAAACCAACATCTCGATAGGCAACAATTCTACCCCTGCCAAAGTCACTAACACGGTGATAATTTTGACGCCTTCGAACTCTAGGCATTTTATTACGCTTAACACTCGTCGACGGACACGCAACAAGTAAACTTTTCTATATTAGTCAGTTCTCATGGAGATGAATCTCTTCGCCGAAAAGAAAGGGAAAGTTTTGGTTTTGAGGGAATTGAAAATTTAGTCTACAGATATACCGACATTAAAGGTTGGGCATTTGAGTTGTAGCAGTAGAAATTTCGAAACCAAAACAAAGAATTGCAAATAAAACACGAGAACAAAATTTGGCTTAGATTATTGCATAAACGAACATAGAAGAAAGAGGATGAGAGGTGCAATTTCAAAGACTGGTTGAATATTTTCAAAAATATGGAAACCGGTAAAAAAATATAAGTATATAAACACGAATAAAAAGATAAATACAAACACCAGATAATATGTTCAGATTGTGCTTACAATATTTATTATTTATTATTACAACCTAACCTTATCATTCAAGCCCAGCGAGAAAAATATTAATCAAACAATGGCTAGTAATCACAAAAATAAATACCTACAATACATTAGTATCACCTATATATTTCTGTTAAAGTACGGTAATTATATAGTGGAACGGCCAAAAAAATATTATTACTATTTCTTTGAAGCGACAACCTTTCCATACTATAAAAGGTTATTATGTAAAGATGATATATATGTACTATAGTGACATTTTAAGTGTTACACCCAGAGGAGTAATTTGTTCAACTTGATTTTTTGCGATCAAAACTTGATTTTTTGGGATCAAATATAATGCAGTGTATATTGAGTATTCTGCAATTGCCGTGTCATAAATATCTCGGTACTGGAAACGAACTCTCTTTCCTTAGTACCTCTGGAAATTGGCATTCTATTATAGGTAAGCATGTCGTTTATTGAAATTCTTGAAACATTACATATTTTCCAGCAATTGCATATTAATAGATGCTGCTGGTTTAACCTTAAAAGACGCAAGGAAGAACGCGAGGAACATTAACAACAGCAAAGTCAAGTTCAGCAACAAATAAGTCGGGATCGAACCGAGCTTCTAATCAATCGAGTGGATTTCATGATTTCATGTGTCTTCATCATGAGATCATCTATAATCAAAGGTTATTTGTTTCTGCAAAATTTATACGTACAGCTGCTAATCTTGAGGAGGTTAACTACAAGTTTAGAATATTTACCCCTGGACTGCGTATACTATGTAAGTGCTTTCAAGAAATAGACGTGATCTGTTAATAACATTTGCTAAATGTTGTGGAAACGATAACATTTCTTCGCGTGGTAAAACTTTATGTAGCTTATAAATTGCACAGAAGTTAAAACTTAATGGCGTGTATACGTACGATGTAGAAATTCAATGCAATTGCAATGCATTCTCAAGTGGAAGATATTTTCGTACTAGGTTTTTGCACATGTTTCTACTTCCCAATAAATCTTTATTATATTCACTAAGCTATTACCTTCTCGGCTATGTCTTTTTATAGCCTAGAAAAATAGTTTAGATTTAATTGTGTACCGTGCACTAACAACAATCTAACCGGGCATTACTTACGAAAAGTAACAGATAAAAAGCTGCTAGTAGTACAGATTTAATCTGCAGTTAGTGACTGAACCTTCTACATCCGGTCTCTAAACCTCAATGCAATTTTAATTGGATTCGTGTCAATCTACGTTCATTCGGCTGTCTTAAATGAGCGAATGAAGTAGGAAGTGACGTGCAGTACCTTTCCTTTGAAGGAGATATATCCATCAAAACTTTACCAGACTAAAGGAGGATATACTCTTTTTTTAATTTATTTGACATGTCAACTTATCATTGTAGCATTGTAGAAGCAGCGATAACTTTATTCCAGCTCTTTAAACTTCTGGCTTACGTCCGCAGTTTACAATGCGTATCTTAGTTAAAAAAAAAAGAAGCAAGGAATACAAAAAAGAATTTATCTTGGAAATTTTATATGCTGGTCTAATATTAAACTTGAGAAAAACAGCAGAGTAAACACAATTATTTGTCTTTAAATATTACGTCTTTGCAGGCAATATCGTGAAATTTATTTGCACGAGACGCCGCACCGTCCTTATCTTTCATGGAGCTGCCTGAGGACAGAAGGCTGTATAAATATAGAAATGCGAGTCAGTGACAACAAATAGCAAACAATTTGAAGCTAAATACGGTGAAATTAGAGCTTGTCCGTTAAAACGTGGATGCAAAGTAAAAAATGATTGCGAAATGGAGCTGATGCTAATGTGTACATTATGAGTTACAAACACTCTGGGCGCATACTGAGAAATCAAAACGTTTTTCTTAAAATAACGTACGCATTTCTCCTAAAAACGTGGAGACACATTTTAAATTAATTGTAAACATAAGTTAATAATAACAGCGGTTATTTTTTAGACGGAAATTATTCTGAAAATGTGAAACACGTTTTCAATGATTTTCAGTTTTTGTGATTTAACTTTTGAAAGGAAAAGATAAGACAAAGACATTTTCTTTTTCGTTACCGTTCTACTGCCATGCTATTACAGTTTTCAATGACATTGAAGTCTGGCTTCTTCTATAGGTGTTTGTATGTATGTACATACATATATGTAGTGTTAGAGTGAAAATTTTTGGATTCAATTTTCGACCAATCAAAATTAATCCTTTTATGTCACATGTATCAGGATATCCAATCAACATTTCATTATACTGATAACTACCCCGGAATGTTATCACTAGCGATAACACCCCGGCTGTCACCTGACTTAATGTCATATTACTGCTTATGTAAAACGTGACAGTTTCAAATTTAATTTTCGAAATGTCATGATTTGGAGAACTAAATAGTGAAAATATAGATTAATTGGAAACAAATTCAGCAACTTCTGCAAACTGATTTAGTTTCTCAAATTGTACTTTCAATAATTGTTCTTTTAATAAATACATGTTAACCTGAATTTAAAAAGCCAAAAATTTTCTGACCAAATATCTCACGGACAGAGATAAATCCTCATAATTTTATTAGTTTCCTCGAGCACGTTTCTTTAGGTAACATCCCTCCGCCTACGGCGTCGGGATGTTACCAAGCAACGTGCTCTCGGAAACTAATAAAATTATTTCGTGATTATCACTGTCCTAGGGATATTACTACTGATAATACACTGCCATCTAAAAGATTTATAGCTGACCGATTAGTCCAATTCCTTTTAAAAAGTGCATGATGTCGGAAGGGCTAAGATTAGGTAGGTCTCCCTCTTCAATTTCATGTGCTACAGGTGCAAGGCTTTTGAGTTGCACAGTGTAGACCAGCTTGAGACTGGGTCCTCTTCACCACGAAATCTACATTCCGCTTCTTTCGTTTTTCCAAGCCTACTTGTAAGTGTGTCCAGTTAGGACTAATGCATTTTAAAATCTCTTTTAGTTATATGTTCACAGAACAGTTTTAGCTTGCCTCATTCAGTAGAGACTCTCTACTCTACTTCAGTTTTGAGCTTTTCTAGTATTACAGTGCTACTTATCTCACAAGAAAGGTTCTGACCTCACAAAAGGTAATCTGGCCCCCTTTTTGTCTGTTATCTCGTTTTCTGATCAGTCAGCCAGCCCCCAGAGCTGAACTCAAATATTATCAGCTCCAAAATGGTTTGCGAGTGTCTAGACAAACTAAATACGCTAGGCAACAAGAACTATCAGACAGTAACAGACAAAATCTCTTGATTTTCGTAGCTCTTCTCTCTCTTGAGCTGGACACATCTTTCAGTAGCGTGTATTTTCGCCTGGAAGATACTTGAGTACATCCCCAAGCTTTTGAAATATTTGGTTCTAGGCTTATGTATTCCTATTCCAGTTCCCTCTGCCGTTTTGGAGCCATCGGTGTGATGGCGTTGCTATTAAGTTGCGTGATAAATCTTTTTACAAAGCTCAAAGCTTCCTTAGCAAGTCGTATCGAGGCACGTCCTAAGTTTTCTCACCTTCAGGAGGCTGAGGCGTATGTCTAACCAATGCTTCTCCGATGATTCTACGTGTGGTCCTTTAAGTTGGGCTCTCCACCAAAATGTGGAGAGGAGTAAA
>ML216497.1:0-11716 GCA_004785975.1 Popillia japonica
GAAATGTTAACAAAGGCCTATTAGCTATGAAGAAAACAAGAGTTTACGAGCCTTTCCAAGGTGGCTGTGAAGACGATGAAGATGACGAATGCCCCAGACGACCCAACACATCAGCAACAGATGAAAACAATCGCCAAATCAGAATTAGAGAAGTCGCTGATGATGTTGGCATATCGATTGGCTCATGCCATAAAATTTTTTCGAACGTTTTGGGTATGAAACGCGTGGCAGCAAAATTTATTACAACATTTTTGAATTTTGAACAAAAACAGCAGCGACTCACTAAATGAAGTCAACTACGATTCAGAATTACTGAGAACAGGTTACGAAACATGGGTTTACGGAAATGATATCGAGACTTAGGCTCAATTGCCCCAATGGAGGCATCCTGACTCCACAAGACCGAAAAAGGCGATTTTAATGGCATAGTGCATCATGAATCTTTGCCACGTGGCCAGACGGTCAATAAGGAGTACTACCTACAAGTTCAACGCTGTTTGCGGGAAGTAATCCGAAAAATGCGCCTGGATTTGGGAGAAACAATTCATAGGTTTTACACCACAATAACGCACCTGCATATACTTCACTGCTTGTTCGTGAATTTTTGGCGTAACGATGCCCCAGCCTCCATATTCCCTTCCTATTTCCAAAAATAAAGAGAATCTTAAACGGCCGTCGCTTTACAAGCATAGATAACATTAATGGCGCATCGCTGAAAGAGCTAAAGATTATCTGAAAGATCGATTTTGGGAAGTGTTTGGAGGCGTGGAAGAAACGCTATCACAACTGCATGTATTGAGGTTATAAATTCGAGTTTCTTCTAACTACCGATTCTAATTAGTAATTAGCGACAATTAACGGTGTCTTTACAGGTAGTATCCAGTATGTTCGAAATTAGGGAGTGCTGAGGTCCTGAGTGTACTTCAATGTTGTGGTTACTTTATTCAAAATTGTAACAACAGGCACAAATAAGTTTATCTCTGTTACAGGGTTCTTCTAACTGCTAAATTCAATTTTTCTTGTCGGAAAACAGTTAGTTCCTTTTCTGGGTTTATTCAATATCAATCTATGCTCTTAAACCATTTTTCACATCAAACTATTCGATAGTATGAGTGCTACCACTAGAGTTCGTATGTTCGTCAGGTTCTCGCTTCTTATTTGACATTCGGATTCGTTCTGAATGGGTGCTCTAATGGTACAGTTTAAATGACATAATATACTCCTGTAGGGGGTCTATCAGATGGTTGAATAATAGTCTTGGGTTGGGTAACGAAATACGAACCCCCGAAACATTGCTTCCTTTAATGATTCATCATTCCATTCGAACTTCACTAAAATAACGTTGAAAATTTGACGAATTCAATCTCCTGTTATAACACTGTTTCCTCGATTTTTGTCCCGCTTAATGGTACTTCTTCTCTCCTCTTTCAACGAATAAAAATCTAAATTAAAAAGGTACACCAGGTGTTTTAAATTTAATTACAGCTCCCCAGTTCAGATGTAAAACGCCATCGATATTCTTTCTAACTTCCTTAATTTAATTATGAAACAGTTCGAGGAAAAAAAAATTTTTTTGTTAAATTCTTCTTTCCAGCTATCTTTCCATTCTAAATTATTTTACCTTTTATCGTTCGTCAATTGAATAGAATTTTTTAAGGGTGAAATAAACGAGCTTTACTTGGTTAGTTGTTTCTGTAATTTGCAAGAAAGGAATTGTATTGGAGAATAATAAAGGAACATTTTAATGAAATTTAATTAAATGTAGGTACCTACATAACGCATTCAAGTCACACACAAAAAGCGCAAGCAGAATTGCAGAATTTATTAACACTGGAATAATCAATCATAAAACACGTTTAATTGTATTAAAACAACACCTACTCATTAGTTCCAATCAAATATATACCGTAATAGATCATCAATACGCACATGACATTCCACGATAATGGCGAATTTTGAGGTAAATACATGAATGCAGTGTAATTCCACATAATAAGCCAATATGTGACACAAATTGCTGTTTTTAAATTTATTCACGCTGCGTATATTTCTGATTAACGAATTGTTATTCACCTATAAACTAGAAACTAACACGAATATGCGTACTTATCCGCATAATCATGATATAAAGTTGTTTATGTTACTCATCAACGACTGACCCATCATTACATCACCGCCCACACTTTAATTAGGTCCAATGATGGAGCACTTCGGTATAAGAAACATGCATCGGGTAAACGTGAACGACGTCAAAAACGTTAAATTTCAGACGAAAATTGTGGAACCAGTCGTGAGAACGCCCGCACATGCAAAAGACACTTCCGATCGTGTATACATACATCGCTAGGCTGCATACCGTAATCACTGGCAAGTTATCGCCAGTGGCGCATCGTAAATATAGTTATGTACTACATCCAAAATGTATTAACAGCAGAGCAGGTTAACATATCATAAGTTCGACTAAGTATTTGGTGTGTACGTATTTGGTTCACCATAGCAACTAGACTTTCACGATTAGAGTTTAAAAATTCATGTTTTCTGGCCAAGACTTTGCCGAGAACTACTACTGCCTGTTATTAAAAGGTCGTCTTTTGCAAGTGATCATATGAAAACAAAATATCATTCGGGAAGTTTATTTTTGATAGAGGAGAGATACTAACTACGTTAGTAAGAATTGGTTGTTTCAGAGGTGGTAAGATTTGCCAACTCTATCATTGTCATGCAGAATGTTCTTCCTCTTGCGCCTCTGCTCGTCCATTCACCTAACAAGTTTGCTTTTGCATCCCATAACAACGTTACCAATTTTACGATCCCAACTGAAAGGACAGTTATTTGCATCTTCTTTCTCTGGTATTCTCTATTATCAATCTTGAATTGCCTTCAATTGATTCCTTATCTGATATAAATTGCTTGTACACCAATTGCTACCAAAAAATATGACAGCTTCCTTATACACGTTAGCCATCCTTCCTTTGAAGTCCACTTAATTATGTAATCATCTATGTAGAATTGTGCCAAACACTAGGATTTATTATCTACAACCGTTTTAGGCTTGAGATTATTTTCATATATGTCTCAACCTTTTATACTGGACTGAGTTGACTACATGTCTTTAAAAGAACTTTAATAGAATAGGTGCAAAATCTGACTCAAGGCAATATAAACACACCCTGTAATATTGATCTGAAAATGTCAACATATTCAGGAAACAATTATTAGTTCTCCTGAGAGCTATTCCATACGAAAACCTTCGTAAAATTAAGTCTAACCAAATCTATGTTTAATTTTATGTTGAAGAGACATTAATCATGATTTTATTATAATATATAACGTTATTGGCAAGCATTATTTGGAACTCAAATCTGCTCAAGTCTGGTTGACCAGAAAACTCTTCTTTTTTTGCGTGCTATTCCTTATTCTCTATCTTCTATCTTATAAGAACTAGGAAAAATCTCTTTAAGCAGCTTCTTCGTCTATGAATACTGCCAATAGTTATACAAACTTGGCTGTAACGAAAGTAATATGATCATATCTAGATTATTCAAACCTCGTGGGTTTACATCCAATATTTTATCTTTTGGTATTTATTTTCATAAACAAAGTGTGCCAAACCTGATGGAAATTGATCAGGAGTTTGGTTCCACAAAAGGGATCACTACATTATATTACAAAAAAAAAGTCTGGAACAAATTCCAGCAGATATCCAATGTTTTATCTTTTCTTATTTGTATAATGTTGGGATTTACTTCCAGATATAAATTTTGCCAAATCTGGTGGAAATTAGCCGGCAGTTTGGTGCCCCCAAGGCATCACTATATTATATTACCAAAAAAAGCCTGGAACAAATTTCAGCAGATATTCAATATTTGATCTTTTCTCATTTGTAAATTTGTGGTATTTATTTTCAGAAAAAAAAAATTCCAAACCTTGTGGAAATTGGCCGTGAGTTTGGTTCCACAAAAGGGATCACTATATTACATTACAAAAAGATAGTCTGGAACGGTATTAAGAGACCTTTAGCACACATATTTAGCTGCAGTCTCATGAAAGCCACTTGTATAACTACTGAAAATATGTTTGATATAAATGGTAGATCTTTGAGTGTCATTAAACTGGTTGCAGGCGTCCTGCAGGGTTGTGTTGTTGATCCATTGTTGTTTACTAGGTATATAAACGACCTATTGATAAATTTATGATAGTGGTTTCTTCTAGTTATTATTTAGTTGGTATGTTTTCATGCTGTGCTGTAGCTATTGTGCTTGGTTAGAGGTACATGTTTGGTGCTTGACCACGTCAATTTTTTGATAGTATAACAAACCATTATATCTCTTTCCGTGCTCAACCACCTCTCAATGTTTCTGAGAAGAGTAACTAAGTTTGGAAACTTTATTGTATTGTTTTATTACTCAAAAAAACCTTATTCTTTAAATTTTATAAATATAAGATGGTTCCACAATCACGCCAATCACGTCCGATACAGAAAATTTTAATGTTCTCAAATTTGGGAAATTCTTCAATATGTCCTCAATGCTTGAACTAATACTGGGTAAAAATTTCTATGGATTTTCACCGTTTTGGTGTACATATTTTATGCATATGGACATTTTGGGTGTATCGCACTGTATTGTGGATGATAAAATCCTTGAAAACTTGAATCAAAAATTGAAATCAGAAGCGTTCTTCTACGGTTACCCTATGGGTGGCTCAGAGTACCCTTTAGCACAGTGTTCTTATCTTCTTCTCTAGTCCTCAAGAGGTCAATTTTGTTTATATCTCTATGAAGGGCATTCCATATTGCAAGCTCGTCCTCTGTCCTCTAGAATATGTCGCAGTCACTGTTCTCTTTTTTACTATGCAAACCCATTTGATTCTTATTTTTGCAATTACTAATTAAATTTTTCATACTACTACATGCAACAAATATTTTCTTAACTCAATTCTCTGAAATGTAATACGATAAGTAGTAATAGTCGGTAATTTAATCAATTCAAACTTAAACATAACCCTATTCAGCCGCCACTGGTTACAATCAAGCGCTACATTCAGCGTCTTAACTCTCTCCACGCTACCATAATTAGGTCTATCCGTTTTAACTCCTCTAATTTTACAAATTAAGTTAAAGATAATAAAAAGCGACCTGGGCAATAAACGTTGCTACTTATTGTTTTAGAATAATAAACGAGAACGAGACGAGAAGCATGACGTGCTCCCGTATATCCATGTAATATAGTGTTATTAGTAGGTCCCGTCGTCAGTGTGCACGGCGATGATGCCGTTGTACATATGCGTATGTATGTAGTTAGTTCGGACAGTTAAGATAAAAACTTCTAAATCTAAATCTAATATCGCCAGTATAAGCGCATTGAAGAATGAATTTCAAGTTTGTATAGTTCGGTGGTTGAGAGGCGCGATTACGATCGTCTATAAATCCTTGCCGTTGTATTTTTCAGTTACGTGATGCGATCGGAGGACGAATACGGAAGTAATAAGTTTTGGTGGAAGAGAAGAACTGGAATGGAACGTCGACTGGTAATTGTTGCGACTATTACTACGATTGCGATGGTAGGATTGCTTGTTGCATTGTTGGTCATACAAGCAGGTGAGTAAAAGAAAATAAAATTCAAGTAAAACAGAAATAAATTAGTGACAGAACTATAATTTAAAATTTTTCATTTGTTAACGTTTAAAAAATAAAATTTTGTAATATTGCGGCTTGCAACAGCGTTCATATTTGCGGTATATCACAATTTCGATTATTTTGATGTAAATATTTATATTTGTAAAATATAAAATAGTTAAAATTGTTGGGACGAAGTGAGTTATGTAGAATTCGAAAATTAGATACATTTTTTTCTGTAAATAATAAATGGCAAAATGAAAATAAAATTGAGATGTACTATTATTCTATACAACTGCGACCATCATAGTGAACATATGTATATTTCTGAAAACATTCCTTGAATTCTATTGTATCAGACAATATATCCGATTGAATTAATTGTACTGTAAGGTGTTAAAAATATCATTTCATTTAACTTGAAAAGAAGAAAGTAGTTAATTTAAAATTTGGACAGAATAAAAACACATTCCATCTTTATTCGAAAAAAAAGCCATATAAAATCTGAGTAACTCTGATTATTGTGTTCAGCATACAGGGCAAAATTGCGGTAGTTCTTCAGAAACGAAGAAAAACTGACGAAGCAATGTGTATCTCATAAAACTTAATAGACTATCCCGCAATATATTGGGTTTTCCCAATATATTGTAGAAAGTAATTTCGCTTTTACCTTTCTACTTCCTCAAAAAAACAGTAATGCACATAAATTCAAATATGTTTCGATAGAATGATGGGCTTATATTAGAGGTTGAATCTTCATAGATTAGTTAAATTAAATTTAAATAAAAAGATCTAAACATTGTTTAGCAGGTGAATAGAAACGCTAATGTTTTTAATTACTCTTAAATACTACTGAAATACTTTTGATAAATCTGAAGTATCCAAATCACAGTCTATGTCACTTTTGTCCATACTAACAAATCCTGGATTTATGCTTACTGTGGTGGAGGCCCTTGTGATAAATTACGAATCACCTGATCTTTGTCTACTAGACAAATCCCACATTTGCGAGAACCTGCGCATTTATATTTTTCCCTAATTTTTTGAAATTTCAACAAAGAGTTTTGAAAGAAGACGAGAAAATACGTCCTTTTTCAGACTGGGTTCGTCCCTTCCACGCCCTTTCTTCCAGTTGAGAAGAATGATTTTTTAGATTTCTTTAAGTGACCTAAAGAAGGTAGCTTCCATGGACTGAATCAAATGAGCTGAGTTGCTTGCAACCTATTTTCATTATCACTTTCGTACTTTCTGGATCGTCTACCAAGTTTGTTTCCTCAAAGTTGGCACTATTGCACCATCTAATTCTTTTTTTAAATGCTTAAAATACTCGTTTATGATATCATGTGATACGGCTGTACGAGATTTTTTTAAATATTTTGGCACATCTGAAATGAGAGTTCTGTCTTGTAGTTCTTCCAGATAATTTTTAGCCGAAATTCTGAGATCGTATTGATCTGGGAGATAACCCCATTCACCGCATTTTATGAGCCTGTCTATGGAAAGGCGTTCATCCAACAAAGCTACAATTGTCTGACCACCTTGGAGCTTCAGGCTTCCTTATTTAATATATCTGGCTATGACAAAATAATGAATGGATGACATTCATCTAATTAACTTTACTTTCTCTGCAGCCTCTTTGTGGGTTTTTGCTGCGAGGGTCAGGTTTACGGCATTGCTTCTATTTACCTGAAACCTATGAAATTTCGCTGGCAACAAACAGAAACAATAAAATTGCTTTGCCTCCTTGTTTTAACATTTCTGCAGATATGTTATTTTCTGCCGTGAATTCATTGTTTTTTAGGTTCTCTATATATGGTGCAACTTCTTTCTTTGTAGCTAACGTCAGGGTTGCTCCCACCTCTGCATTTCCTTGCTCTTCTTCTGATTCATATTTACTTTAGCTCGTCTCCCCTTCCTCCTTGTTTAACAATTAATCAAAATACTTCACAAAACTATTCAGTTTCTTAGATAATATGTTGCTGCTCTTTATCTCTCTTTATTTCCTGGTTAAAATTCCTTATTTCTTTGTTTTTCCGCTATGTTTCCACTTGATTCAATGTTTTCTCTAGATAAGATAATTTTTGCTCTTTTGTACCTCATTGCCAACTTCCATTATTGTGTTTAATCTAGTTTTTTTTGTGCTCTATCATCTATTTCCTCTCGGAATACCCTAGTAGTTTTTCTGCCAATTTGTTCATCACCACCTCCATGTGTGCCCACTCTGTGTTTCTTTAATTCCTATTTCATTTGGGTGATCACTAAGATATGATCACTATCTGCATCCGCTCCTCTATAGCTTCAAGCATTTGTTATACTATATATATAGGATGTTCCTTCTCTATCCACACATGGTCAATCTGGTTCTTTGTTAAGTCGTTTGGGGCTATTCAAGTCTGGTTATGTATAATATATGGTCGAATGACTTGTTCACTATTTTTTTAGGGTAAACTCAATGAGTCTTTTGCGATTCTCATTATTGGCTTTACATTATTACTGGCTTTATGTCAACATTTCCCCTCTGTTGTATTACTATATTCTTACTTTTGACCGAATTTCGCATTCAGATCTTCTATTAAACATTTTATATCAAATTTTGGTATCTTATTTACCACTTCATCTAATTCTTCATTAAACCTTGTTTTGCTATCTTCATCCTATCATTAGAGGATCAGTTGCAAATAATTTTGAACAAAAATTTTGTTGACATCTAATGAGGCTCATTTTGATATGAAAATCAAGCAATGGATGAGGACAAACACAATTTTAGACAAGTAGACTTATTGTTAGTCTAAAGGGTACAGTTTGTGTACTGTACCAACATATATCATCTGCCGACAGTATTTTGATGTACATGAAACTTTTACAATTAAGCAATTCCAAAAGTTTCTGAAATGTCATAATTTTTCGTTCTAATCGTTCGATAGCTTTATGCCAACTACAATGACAACGGAGCATTATGCCATTCTATGATGATACCTTCTTAAGCACAAAAAATGCCTATAATAGGCGCTCATAGTCTATTGGTGGAATCACTCTGCCACGGAGAGTACAATGAAAGTAGACTGCACTGGTTTCGGATGACGTGATTTCCACTTTCACTTAGACTCGTTAGCGAAGCTTATCCCTGCATTGTTTGTGTTTATTATGTTTTTGGCATCTTTCTATTTTTGGTTACCTTATTCTCCTCGTCAGTTCCTATAAGCAAAATGTAGGTCCAACACTTGGGCAATGCTAATCGCTATATCTCTCTATAATCTTGGAATTATTCCCAGAACTCTATCTATCAGCCCACATACAGATAATATAAATATTAGAAAGAGATCAAATCTGCCAGGAGGTAATACAGGCTTGGACACCAAAGCAACGACAGCACTCACGGGGAACGCAAATGTGTACACAACACATATAGTCAGACCAAATACTATAAAAAAATGGAAATATAGTGAAGAAGTTATAATAACTTCCACGAAAAGAAACGCTGCAAAAGGAGAGCCACCAATAGAGAAGCAGCAGTTAGGCAATGATAGTAGTATTCATTGCCCAGCATACCTGAGAACATGATGGATGAAAAGAATATAGAAACGAAAGCAGATGAAGATCGGTGGGAAGAAGATGCAACTTGAAGGCTACACAGAATGTAATAACAATGCAGTAGAATAAAGCATTAGTGCAACAGAAGACAGCAAAATAGTTCTGATAGAAAAATTTAAAATGTATGACTTGATTGGTATGGATTTATGGTCCCTGGTATACACAGGGTTTGATAACCTTTGTTTATTTTATCCAAAAAACTTCTGCAAAATGGCTGTATTTCATGTTTCCAGTTTTTCACTGCAGCTTCCTCTTCCGACTTCACCTTTTTATTAGGAAGTTGACAGGCAGAAAGGCAAAGCTAGTCATGGATAGTTGGTTTGCTTATACATGCCCAATTTGTTTTCGTTAAAATTTAATCCAAATATTTTGAAGTAGTTTAAAATAAATGGACTTTTATGATTTAAAATAAACAAAATTAGAATTTGAAACAACATTTTTCCAAACTATATATGTACATACATTATCAACAACAGCGTATACCTCTAATGTGGAATCTATGAATATATAGTTGAAAATATACTCATCTAGAAAACATTCCACTAGCGCATGCAGAAGTATTCCGAGAATTTTTAATTTATACTTTGATATTAGTAAAATTGTGTTGCATACTGCAAACTTCGTAATTAAAAATATGCGGAATTTTATTTTGCAATTTTTCAGTTTATTTTGATCTACTCTGTGATTCAATATAAAAGAATGCGTTATATTTTTAGAAAATATAGGTTCAACAACAAATATAGGATTCTTTTGTTACATCTCATAACCTATTTATAACTACAGATCGATTAAAACTCATTCTACAAGATATAAAATCACTTCCATTGATGTTCTACTCGAGCTACACCTCGAACAACACTTTATTGCGTACCAGCTCTAATTAACTTAAACACTGAATGCAGTTCGGATGAAATTTTAGATATTTCGTTGCACACTCGAAGTAACTTATAAAGAATTTAATTAACGCGAAATAACGAATGTTTTACACGTATAGTGCTTTTAGAAATCAAGTTTCACTAAAGAACCGAAAGGTTCAACGATGCATTATGGACTCTTTTGCGGTGTTTGTTTGATCGGCAAGCGAAGCTACCAGTTGATTCGGTTGATTAGAATTGGGAGAGAGCGCTCGCATAAACGGCTACTATAGAACTACATAGAAGTATCTTTTTATTTTGTGACGTTGTAGTATATTAGCTGCAGTTAACATTGAAATGAATTGGATATTTTACGCAGCAATGAAGAGCTTGTCCGCAAAAAAGTGGCAGTTTTCTCGTTTTGCTTTTACAATTAGTACCATCGTTCCAAATATTTTCTGTGTCTGCCAATTCATCAATCAATTTCGGAGAATTATCTCATCAATCGAAAGATTTCTTTACTACTGACAGAAGTCAGTAGGTAAACAGTTGCACTTCCAAAACAGTCTCTCTCGACGTGGACATGTTGTATAAGGTGACTTCTCGATTACTTATAACACACAACATATTTGACCTGGTTTTATGCAAATCTGGAAATTACGTGTTGTTAAACGAGTCAAAATGGGTTGGAAACAAATCCAAAACAGATTTAATCCATAAATTAAATACCTTGAGGACCCATGAACAGTGTCGCCATGAATTGAGCAGACTTTGTGGATTTCGTCCATGATTGTTCCTTCAAAGAATTGCGTAGAGAACAATTAGCCACATTACTTATTGAATACAATACCATTAGCCTTCCTCACCCAACCCTCACTCCACGATTCTTTGACATCAATTCAATCCAGTTGTAAATTCAAGATTATGAATATCTATTCCTGACTTTTTCTAGTAAACCTATGATTTAACAATTCTATCGAAAACAGTTCAAGTGTAACTTATCGCAGCCGCATTATATTAGCATGTTTCTGACTTGTTGACGTTCAACTCAATATTTAATAGTAGCAGCCACCAATATTCTGTCAACATAATCCTGCACCACCTTCCTTCAATAGTAACTCAATTGGTCTGTTTGGTCTATTTTTTCGCCCTTCAAACAACCCCTTTTCCCGAGTCAGTTGTGAGAGTTTTCACCAGTCCAAATTCTGAGCGACAAATGCGCTTGATTTTAATTGATCAACGGTCAACTGGTCTAAAACCCAACCCATGATAGTTCCATACACAATATGCTCAGTGACTTTTAGCATTACCTCTAAATCTTATCTGATTCTGGATGAAGATCATGAATGTGTGTTATATTAGGATGATGATAAACTGTGACTCAAGAAAATCGGAAAAGTAGAGAATGTCGTAAAGCACTGGATGAGATAACTCTCAGTCTACAGTCTCAAATGCAAGGCTCTTGGTTTGCACAGTATGGATTAGTTTGAAAGATGAATGAATATTTCACCATTTTTCCCTCACAAATTCTACCAATCTCATTTAGGTGTGCCACTAGTTAGGCATATGGCGTGATAGGCTTCCTGCCAATATACGAATAATTATTTTTGCTGAGATTGATGCAATCTCTTTTGGTTACATGTTGCCAGAAAAG
>SMLS01053037.1:0-13222 GCA_004785975.1 Popillia japonica
ATTCTTATATTAATCTCTTTTTATAACTATTTTCTATGTTTACATTTCCAAAATCAATGTTATGTCGTCACTCTTTACAATGTTTAGTTAATGCAGTTTCTGCGGTTATGCTATGCGTTACAGTGTATTGATGATTATAAAGTCGTTTTTTTAAGTATTGTCTAGTGTGACTTAAAAATAGGGAATTGAAACGTATGTTAAATGAAACCAAACGGTTTTTAAAAAATAATAAGGATATTATAATTACTAAAGTCGATAAAGGCGAAAAGACTATTTAAGATTATTTACGAAATTGATTACGAAGCCAAAATGAATTCATTATTAAATGGCAATAACACATATGTAAATTTACAAAAACATCCCACAAACAAAATTCAAAGTGAAAATAGTCAACTACCTAATTAATATATGTATGTAGAATAAAACAATCCTCTATACCTTACACAATTTAATATATTTACTCTAGATACATGTTTCAGCCATACAAGCCATCTTCAGCCCAGAATAGTCATGTGTTAAGAATCAAAAACAATAAAATTATGAAATGTCTTGAAGACGTGGTTGTGTATTTTTATTAATATCGAACGGATGGAAAGAGAAATGAAATTGATAAGTTTAAATGTGAAATTAAGCTATATGAAAATATGAAATGTGGGAAAAGACATGTTGAAAAATGTGATCGATATGGAAAAGTTAAATAATTTAACTTTTCCATTGATCCATTGATATGGAGCTCAGTAACGGCACCTGTCTGACGACACTTCCATGTAGGTAGGTAGTTTTCCTGTAGTCGTCGGCGAATCGTACCTGCCCTAATGGTTAACTTTAATCTCCTTTAATGTCTCTAGATGATTTGAACAGATCTGCGCGGGAAACACAAACAATTTCTCTATCTGTTTAAGGCATAGTTTTTCTCTTCGAACCGCGATTTTCTTTAGCGTTTGCTGGTTTTAATGCATTTTCGACCATTTTCTTTGACCAACCTACAAGATTTGCTGTTTTGCCCTGCGACATTCACTGGTTATGCAATGTTAAAATCTGGGTCACTTCAGTGGCAGTGCAATGACGTGCTCGTCTCATTTTAAGTAAATCTATGTAAATGTATTAGGAATTTCTCATTTTAAGTAAATCTATGTAAATGTATTAGGAATTCTATGGTTCTCAATGAAAAGTACCCTTACCTGATGTAATCACAGCAAAAACACGTGCAGTACACCTTATGCTTAAATCACTAGATCTGCGTTGAGCAAGTGGCTTTATTATTGTGACTAGGACGAAATTTCGGGGTTCATTCAAAATGGGAATTCCGACAACATGTCTACGATATTTGCGGTCATTTCGGTAACTTATGCATATAGACATGTTTATAGACTTCAATAATAAGTGGCGGTGTAATCATTGTATCCTACTTTGTTATTACGATAGATGTATGTTTTTTAACCCAGTGGCTCTATTTTCATGTCCAAGTTAGGTAAAATTCTCCGTTCAAAATTTCTAATCACATTCTGCAACAGTATTGGATAGTTATTAATTTCCATGCACTTTGTTGGCTTCTTTGCAGCATATCATATAAATTCAACACAGGCGTACAAAATATGCTGTTTTTTAGATAATGTCACAAATTATATATAAGTAAAAAAAATCTCATAAGTAATTCAAAGATTCCGCAGTACAATGACAAAGTGCTCAATCTTAGAAATATACGTTTTGTGTTTCATGATAATCCAGCAACTGCTTGATAAATGGTTCTAAAATTTCTGTGTGGTACTTTGAGCAGATAACGTTCCCTGAAAAAATATTGGTCTACTGATTCGCCTATGGCTTATCACAGCCTAAACACGTATTTTCTCTGGATGTAGCAATTTCTCAGTAATTGCATGTGGATTTTGGGTCCAAATTCTTGTATTTTGTGAATTCAAGTATTCCGTTCTAGTAAACAATGCTTCATCAGTAAAGATGACGCTTTATAAATGCTCTGCATTAGTATTGTTCATGACCAATAATAACATGGTTATGAAAATAATTATCGAAATTACAAATACTGTGACAGAAATATTAACTTTTATTCCCCTAATTTGTCAACAATACTTTTTGTGAATGATATACTATTATCGCCTCTAATTACGATAATACAGTTATGATAATAAAAAAATAAATAATAATGATTATGAAAAAAATCGTTCTCAAGAATTTATAAATGGATTGACCAAGAATTAAAAAACAATATTACGGAGTAAATTGGTATAATTCAGAAATGTTACGATGACGTCATATTGAGCGATTGCCGTAACTGGTTTTGAGCATACTTACCCGATTCTTTAAGCAATTAGATTTTACCTATTATTCATTTTTTAGATATAACAATTTAAAATATATCCCTTATTTTATGATAACCCCATACTTAGAATATTTTGCCAAACTTTTTTCTACTACTTTGTACTTTTAATAACTATTTTTACGTAGTGTTAGCTTGTACTTTGTAAATACATCATTATCATTTAAGACAACGATAACAATTCAAATTGTTCAAACAAATTGTTGATGACAGTCACTTTTCGTATTTCACATCAAATACTACACAGACTTGCATATCAAACGAAAGAGATTATTTATAAGTCGGCATATATTATTTTCTTTCTTACCTTGTTTTGTAGATACAGACCCACCACCAGTTGATTATGTGAAGCACATTACCGTGGCAGCGCACTTAGCAGGTGCTGCAGAAATTATTTGTGAAGTACCATTTGCTTCCGTTTATTGTCATATAACAACACCTTATGGAGAAATCTTCAAGCCACAGTCTTATGAATTTACTCAAATGGGTCAATGTATATTCAGCATTCCTGTTGTATTACCTGAGCATATAGGAACCTGGATTTGCGCTTTTGCCCAAGAAGGCCAGCTTACGTTAGACGAAATTGAAGTTGAGGTAATGTATAGTATAATATAAAACGTAAATATTGCAAAAATAACTTAATCACGCTAACGTTTTTATCTTTTTGTACCTTTGCTTTTAGGTACTAATTACAGATTTGCTAGTTTATAACAAAGAGCTAACCGTTAATAGTGGCAAAAGTCTAGACATCATCCTAAAAAATTCTGGAAGTCCTGGAGTACCATTACGAACATGCTTGTGCTTGACACCACAAAATATATCCTATTATATTTCTGAAACACTAAACACGTCAGAGTAAGTTTTCAGTTTTGATTCCTAAATCTTAGGTAGACAATCCTTAATAAATCAGTAATATGATCTATGGTTCTGTCTAGAAAATGGTGTACTGAGGGAAGCATTATACGTCAATGTATTTTTCCAACCGTTTGAAATGTTCATCTATTAGATCTTCAGTTAGAATTAAAATATGAAGATAACGCCTTTTTTTTTATTTATTTATTTATAGAAACTCGTAGTAAAAATCTTTTTATAATGTAAAATAATGAGAAAATTAACAAATTCGAGCAATTTAGAAATTTTTCACAGATTTTTTCACCGTTACGAACGAGTATTGCTGTCTGGCGTTGAACATTTTCAATTATTTTCCGCAATGTATCCTAGATAAAAGTAAATGTTAAAAAGACGTAAATCTCGGATAATATCAAAGGTATGATGCATTAGAAATGTAATCTTGGTGACCATGAATTTGCGAAATATCTGCTTAACACACGATCTTCAAAAACGTTGGTTAACAATTCTTCGACTGGTCGGAATATGTGCGGAGATTCTCCTTCCTTCATAAACATGATGTTTTCAATTCCATGGTTCTTGTTTTACAGCTGTGGAATAAGATAATCTCTCAACATTTGGAAGAATCGCTCACCGTTTACAATAACAGATACGGCTTCTCCATTCTGTATTGCCTGGTAGAAATATGGTCCAATGATAACATTAGCAAATTTCAATCAAGTTAATCAGAAAAAAGAAACAAAATCTAATTACTTAAGAAATGGGACTTAGTATACCCAAAACCAGCGGATGTTCTGCAGACCATATTCTACACTTTTGAGTATTGACTCCTCCATTCAGAGACAAAATGTGCCCCATCTATCCATAAAATACGGGATAGTATTCGGGTTCAATTTCCATCTGAACAATTACTCGCAAATAAAAATTCTACCGAGTAGCCAATTAGTCGTTAATTAATTATTAATCTCGTAGATTTACAGTTTGGCACAGAATCAAACGTAATGCTGTCTACCTCTATTAATGCATTTACATGCGTATCTCAAGGACCATCATGTTGGTTTTCCGCTTTTAACAATTATTTTTTTATAGACACCCAATATATCAACTACTTTGCTGCTTTTCAGATGTTAGCAAACACGTGCAATGAAAGATCTCTAATCTCATAAGAAAAATTTCATATCACGGTGTACGACTAAACTATCGTAGACCTCGAATCGTTCAGAACTGGCAACCAACAACTTTCTCTTTCCTGTTTGGGAAACACCAACTTACGAGGTTTCGTATAATATTATAAATGACACTAAGCTTAATTCTAAGGACTGATTCAGGTACTATGCCTTGCCATCCACATCACTCATAATCTCAACGAAATTATCGTCGATAATTAATTCTTGTTGGAATGGAAACTGTAAAGACCAAAAGTAAGTAATTTTGCTGGACTGTTCAAAGTTTCAGTGACACTAGTTGAATCCGAAATGTTTAGATTAAAATCTCCACAACCTCTTGTGATAATTAAGAATATTTAATTTTATAATCAAATTAAATATTCAAAATAATATTAGCCAGGCACACAAGATAATGATATTTTGCAGATCTACAAAATTTGTTTTATTAAATTTAAAGTGTCACCATGCTTACCAGCTTTCTCGGCAAAAAAACTATATGTGCAATAATTTGAAGAAGTCAAAATTGAGATCCTAGGTCGACACCTTTATCCATTCAGAAAACTAAAATTGATTAAGCACAATTCGGACTTATTGTCATTGCGTGGCGCAAAAACTTTTCTTCTTCACCACAGGAATCATGGTGGCAGTGCTGTACTTCTGAATTTGATTCTGACGCTGGTCGGATGAGCACTGTTTCATGTTTACCATAATGGAAGAGTATTTATTATTTTCTTATTGTACTGACTCTTATCAGCAGTATTAATCATCAGTATCATTTGTGTTCTTGGTTAGTTCGAACCATGTCCCAAACAATTTTATGTACATTCATATAATAGAGATTTACGGTTTTTACATTTTTTTATGATTAGTATATTTTTTATTCTTGGCTTGTTAAATTGATATATTTTAGCTATAGTCATACTTAAAATCTTAGTGTCAGTGTAAATTTAATTAAACATTCTTCAAGCGTGCCTAATCAAATAATCCCATAAACAGATATGGTTTTTCAAAAGTGAGTGGTAATTTCAATAATTAATATTTCTAATTTTGTAATACTAGTAGTATCCGGTCACATGAATAACGGAATTTATTTGTCATCGTTTTGTGTTGGATTAGGATTTACATATTTATTGAAAGGAATGGGTATTGTCTCTGGAAACTCGTATTGGACGGCTGTAATGGTTTAAGAGTTGGACCATGTTTTTCGAGTGCTTTTTAAAAACTCAAACGCAAAATTTGAGGTAACTGGTTCTTTGATCGATAGAAGGAAATGGGGAAGATCTTTGGTCAGTACTGATATTGTAGTTACAGAAGTTTTACAAAAAAAGCAAGACTTAGTAAGTATATGTAAGATATATGAAGCATTTACATAGTGTCAATAACATAGCTGGACGTTTGGAATTTAGTAAGATAACTGTATGGCGAATTTGGTCAATAAATAACTGACAAGTGAATATTCAACAAGGACTTCACGATTTCAAAGTGACCGTCTGAGGCTGCTTTACATCACCTTTTATTAAAGGCCAGTATTTTTTAAACAGATTGATAATGAAAGAACAGGCCCAGCGTTATTTGAATGTTCTTCGTGATTATCCAAAAGCCTCGTTGCAAGAACATGACATTAAAAACATCATATTTATGCAGGATGGTGCATCTTCGCATATCTTCAATGCAGTAAAACAGTTTTTAAGGAACACTTTCGGCAACCGATCAGCAGACAGTTTCCTAACAATTGGCCCCCTAGATCACCAGATACTAATCGAACCCATTTTTTGGTTATGAATATACCTAAAAGATAAATTGTTTTAACAAAATCTAAACGCATCGACAAATTGAAGGAGTCCATCTCACGAAACATAGCATCCCATCTCTATTCAGGTTGTTCTAAGTTAAGTGCGCACCATTGCTAACTTCGTTATTATTGGAGCTACGAAGTCGGTTAAATTGGCAAACTAGTAGTATTTTTCCTGCTGATTACAATGGTAGCAACAGAAAAATAATTGAATGTCAACTCTTTTATTTAAGAAGATATTTTTTTAACGGAACATCCTGTATATTTTACTGTGGTTTGACTAAAAATTTAATTGTGAACAAAAAAGTTTTAATACAACATTACGAAAACATTAAAAATAAAGAAGTTATTATGATATTTTATATTAACTTTGTACCTTAGCTTATGTAAAAACAAATCAACATAACTATGAAAAAAAAAGGTATAAGTTTATAGTATAATAATTAGCGTAATTGTTCAAAAACATTGCCCTCTTGCTCAACACACATAAAGACCCTTTTATAAACGCTGCTAGTTGCCTTTAAAATAATATGCGAATCAATATTTCTGATGATGTTAATAATGGAATTTTGTAGTTCATTTAGCGTTTCATATAGTGCCTTATAGACTTCATTTTTCACGTACCCCAAATTGAACTAGCCCGTTTGTACCTATCCAACAATTTTGAAATAATCTGTCCAATAACCGCTGTGCACCATGATAATTATAGGTTGGGGCACCATCCTGTTGGAAATGGACAAGTAGGTGGTCTAACAAGTTTAAATCATCCAGAAAATTTTCTAATATTTTCGATATGTCTTGTTTAGGATCCATGACAAGGAAAACGGGCCTACAATTTTAAACCCGATAATACAACACCAAACGTTTACACTAAAACGATTTTGTGGATTATTAGGTTGAACACGTAAAGGATTTGTATTACTCCAATAATGTTGTGTTTTTCTGCTGAACATGCTACTATCGGAGAAATTACGCTCGTCCGTCCACAAAATGCATCTAAAAAAATCGGGATCTTTGTGACAGGCATTAATAAACCAATGTGAAAATTCCAATCTTCTTTGGAAATCAAGAGCGTGTAAATTTTGCACTGGTTCATATTTACAAGGGACAAATTTTTGCTTTCTTAAAGTTTTGCGGATGGTGTTTAGAGAGACACCCGCATTTCTTGATAAATCTCGAGTGGAATTGTTTGGATCTGTTTGAAAATAAGCTAAAATAGTTATTTCGATTTCTTCGTCGATTATAAATTGCTTTGTACGTCTTTTTTCTTGAAAACCTCTTCATTTCTTCTAAATTTTCTATAAAGTTTCAAAAAATATCGTCGGTTCGAAGTGTTCCTTATAATATTCTTGGGTTTGCGTACCGTTCCTTTTGCATATTATGTACGCATCTAACATATCACATTTTTCTAAATGAGTAAACATCATCTTTATATTTGAAATAACAATTAATAATGCTTACAAACTGTCACAATTTCAGAACATTTATTACTACTACTCACAGGTGATACATAAAGAAACTGAATTGTTATTTCATAGCTAGGTTTCTTAAATTAAGGTGATGAAGTAATACATAATAACTTTATTTTTAATTTTTTTCATAATGTTGTATTAAAACTTTTTGTTCACAATTAAATTTTTAATCAAACTGCAGTAAAATATACAGGGTGTTCCATTAAAAAAATATATTTTTTCTTGAATATCTAAAAGAGTTGACATTCAATTATTTTTCCGTTGTTACCATTGTAATGGGCAGGAAAAATACTACTAGTTTACTAATTTAACCGACTTCGTAGCTCCAATAATAACGAAGTTAGCAATGGCGCGCACTTAACTTAGAACAACCTGTTTATACAAACAGGTATTTTTTATTTTTAAATAACTCAAGGATTGATAAAAATATCAAGATTTCAAAAAATCACTTACTTTTGAAAACCCTATATATTTATATACCAAACAGACTATGATTACCAGGATTTAACTTTTATTTATTTCTAGAGTAACTTACATTGGAGAAGGATTTAATTATGGAGACTGTAGCTTCACTTTAAATGCAGTTTCATCCAAGGATTTTGGTAATTGGACATGTACACTACACTTGACCCAGGGTGGCACAATTAACGGCACTATTTTAATATCTGCCGAATCAATAATATCAGGTGAATTCACTTATAAATTTCTTGTATTTAACATATATTACAATGACAATGAACTACGTTATAATGTATGTACACTCGCCTGAAAGAAGTTGTAGAACGATTTACATATAATCGCTATGTAAATCGTTCTACAACTTCTTTCAGGTGAGTGTACGTACATATGTATGACAAGTATATAAGCTGTATGGCAGTTGTAATATAAAAGAAAAACTATAACTATAAAACTACTTAAAAGTTACACTATTATACATATTTGATGTTCAAATAATAAACTACGTTCTACACCTCATAGAAAAGAAGAAGATGCCTGTAAAATCATTTAATTGAAAACATACTATCTTGTATGCTGTCAATATTTACTTTATTTATACTTCATTGTCCAATTTGACCTCGCATGTGTGTGTGCACTCTATTACACGTCATACATAAATCATCGTAGTATATACTGACTCTTTAATAGTTGAGAGCAAAGTTGAGCTATCAACCCTCAAGAACTGTCTATTATAATGTCAATTATTATTTTATTTTCAATAATAATACAGTAAGATTTGCTTAATGCGGAATCGTATGAGACCGATGCAACATTTCAATTTGAACAAGTTTCCGCCTTATAGAAACTCTCTAATATACAGTACCAAACATACTACTTATATTCTTTTCTTATCGATGTTATAGTAGTACTCCTATACAATCATAATGAAATACCTGTATAAGTATAGTGTAATTCATAAACTTTTATTAAACTCTAGATATAAATATGGAAAAAATAATTAGACATACATATGTAGTAACATTTGTTTACACATCATGAGTATACGGTGGTATTAAATATGTATTATTTCCACATATCTACCAGGGAAAACTGTTTTGTGTTTTGGCGTAACAGTGAAGTGAATTTTTCGTTCCTCTTCTGGTTCTTCATTGCACTATTAAATCAATTTAACCATTCTTCCAATAATAACACTTGTCATCCAAGATTTTCCGTTGCTTTTTCAAATCATCGGTAATTTATTTAAATTTAAATTTTTAAGACAGCGCGGTTTACAAGCATTGCCTATAACTAAAGGTTTCACCATCTCTCCATTCATGTTTCTGCATAAAAATACTGTCAGCCTATATTTAGACATTTTTCCTCCGCGGCAATTTTCACCGCGCAGGCAGTGCCAATGATTTCGACGGTAAAGCTCGAAATAATAGACCCGTTTTGTCAGCATTAAAAATGTTTTTTTGCACTAGTTTTTCATGCCATTCTCAAACTGTAGCTTCGCTAACGTCCTTTGATTCACCACAAACCTGATTCCTCACGATGTTATGCTTTAACTTGAAACTATCTAGCCAGCCAGATGGCGCTTTAAATGTTGCATTTCCAAACTTTTTAGCGACATATAGCGCTTGACTTTGCAACATTGTTCCAGATATCGGTAGATTTTCTGATGGTGCACAGACAAACCATTCCCATACTGCTTTATTAATTTCTTCATTTCCTGTTCTCTTAGGTTTTCATTTTATCTTGCCATTACCTGCCATCCATTCGCTAATTACGGTATTTTTCTGGCGCAGTGTGTTATAAATTTGTGTTTTTTTCGCTCCTAAATTTTATCATTGCCTGCCGCACAGAAAACTTTTCCTCTTTTATTGCTTGTATTACATTTACTTTTTAATTTAAAGTGAGAGAGACATTTTTTTTGTTTTGACGTCATATCAAATTAATCAAAAGCAGCACGTCTTCCAGATAGTAGAAAGTATATTAAATTAATCATAAAGCTAATGCATATATGCGCATGTGTACGATAAGTATTGCATCATTTCACATGCTCGCATCCGCCTTATGCAGAAAACGTGGTTCCTCTTCTTTTTTTCGTAAATGATAAAAAGTTGACATTCTCACCATAGCATGGTTTAAATATAGTAATGTTGACGTCAAAAAGTCGAGTTGAACAAAATACTCCTTCTGTGTGTAACATGTCACTAAGTATATTTCTTACTCTGCACCATTGGAACCCCTCCTAAATGCTAAATACGTAGCTGCTTATGCAACCTACGGAGCACAAGCACCAATCTTAGCAGTAGTGGCGAAATCATTCCCAACAGCCTACGATTTCGACTATGTCGTCAATGGTCCCCATACTGGAGATTCAAAAGTTTACCACGAATGCAGAAGAGGTGACGCTCGTATGTACATACGTTGATGCACTTTCAATTGCTAAAGTGGTGGCATCTATTTAAACTTACCTAGATGCTCCAGTAGCTACTAAAATTGATATTCCAATTTCAACGTACATAAAAAACTTTTATAACAAATAACTAAAATGGAGGAATAAAATAAAGAGGAAAGCAACAAACCAAACAGGCGTATAAAACCAACTGTCAAATATCGATTTTCTGGTGAGAAAGGTTAGGAATATTTATTTCGTTACCAATATATTATTTACGTCAGCTTACGCCATAGGTCACGTAGGTTTTGCTTCTAAGTAAAAACTCTGTACCTGTAAACAGATAAGTAAATGAGCTGCGGGCACCATATATTATGCTTCAGAACATGAAAATACCCCACATAAAAGCTCTATTTTTATAGAGCACACAGAAATACATTAGAATAAGATTTTCCCTCCAAAGTGAGTGACCCAAAAAATTTGTACATACATCATTACTATTACCACAGTCTATTGTTATTCTTGTTGCTCTTACTAATTTAGAACACCTTGTTAGTTCCTTTTCTAATCTAAACAATAAATGTATCAATTTAGATAAGGAAGCTTATAATACTTCATATATTTTTTAGAAACAACGAGTGCAATTATCATCACCGTATCTGTCGTTTTTGGAGTAGCACTGGTAGTACTCATACTGGTAGTAGGTTATAAACTTAGGCAACGTCGAAGGGCAGTTGATAATCCAGAAACTGTAGTTTTTGACAGAAATCTACCTCAAGTGGAACCAGACACCCATCGAAGTTCTGGATCTATTTTAACGCCAGTTCATCCGTCACATATAAGTGCCGAACTTCGACAAAGAAGATAGTTTCTATGTTTTCAAATAATTGTACAACATACATACATCGTTTAAACTATAATTTCGTCCAATAAAGTTTTAATGCAATAGCACTATCTTTTGGTAGAGTTTCTTTTTTTAAATATGATGAATTTAAATTGTTCTTGTAACATGGAATTTTATTTTATGAAAAAAGCCAATATTTAAGCGGCTAACGATTGAAATTTATGTACATTATATCATTTGATATCCAACCACAATTTCCAATGTTATTGCTTTACAAGTTAACTTATCACCAACCGTCCAAGGGTGACAGCATAGTCACCCCACTTTCTCCTAAACATCACGTCAACAACTGTTGCAGCGGCTTGTTGCTCTACGTACATCGTCGCATGTTCCAGTGCTGCCCTTCCCTCTTCATGGCTTAAATTTCCCTCACTAGTCGCTTCTTTCCCATCCTCTTCCTCATCCTCGTCATTAGGTTCTTGATTCATTACAGCTTGAATAATTTCATCGTCATTTAATATTTCATTCCCAAGATCATCATCGTTGCTTACAATTCATTCCCTAACATTGCTCTCTACAAAGCCACTAGAATTACCTTCTGGCAGTCATTGAAGATCTCTTAACATTGATAGACTGTCATCTGGTTCCAACACCTGAATAGTAGTTTCATTAGCTTTTGGGTTTTCTTGTTGGGCCTTGTCAACGATCTCTTCTACATGTGGCCAGACCTTTCTCCAAGACTTTGTCAATGTGCATGAAGAAATCTCATCATATGCTTCAGCTGCCATATAAATGACATCTTTCAAATTAATTGTCTTTAGGGCCTGAATGACTCCTTTGTCACCCTCACTGTCCAATTTACCTAGGATTTCAGAGAGAAGGTTCCTGTGATATTTTCTATTAAAACATTCAATAACCCCTTGGTCCATTGGCTGGGAAATACTTGTTACGTTAGGTGGCATATACATAGGCTTAATACCACTGTGACCTTCACATTCTAGGTCCTCTTCAGGATGTGTAGGTGCATTGTGAAGCACGCGAAACGCCTTAATCGGCAAGTTCAAAGATGTTAAATGTTGCTTTACTTTAGGCACAAATTCGGCAACGACGATTCTTTGGACAAATAACTATCCATCCAGGCAGATTTGTGTGCTCTGTAGTACACTGGTAGACAATTCATATTCAAGTTCTTAAATGCTCTAGGATTTACCGATTTTCCAATTACAAACAGAGGCAGCTTATGTGATCCTGACGCATTCGTGTCATTACGACATTAGTGATGGTTAATGTGCACACTAAGCAACGCTGAAACAAAGACGACGCATAAATTTGCTCCCCGAAGAGACGGTATCACAAAATATCCCACAGGATATCCGCTACTACATATTCGGTCACCGATATAAATAATTTATTCTTCTGTTATCGGGTCTTATCATGTTTCAGCTTTAACTAAGTATAAAGGTCCAGTGGAAGCTAAACCCATTGCATCTATTCTGAGACGAGGTAGACCACCTAAACCCAAAGCATCTGTGTCTTGTGGTACCTTGTCGGGTCGACGTCGGAACCAGAGGCGGAGTGTGTAAAGAAGCTCGCGTCGCCTATGAAAAAGGTAGTACAACCGACTGTCAAAAAGAGACGTGTAAAGTTAATCTGTTATTGTTAGTTGTTAAAATAATAAACGGTATTAGAATGCTATTAATTGATATTTCAAACACACCCCTAAGATGAACTCTCGCGGAATATAACCGTTAAAACATCAATTTTAAATTTTTGAAACAAATTTTATGTTAATAGATATATTTGATAATGTAGGTACTACAAGTATGTACAATGCAAATAATAAAATACATATTAAAATTATTGTACACTTATTTTTTTTATAAATGTGTGTTATTTTTAAATTATATTAAATATGGAAGTGTAAA
>SMLS01053042.1:0-22503 GCA_004785975.1 Popillia japonica
TCTAGCGGTCAATGGAGAACAATTTGAACATTTAATTTAAATTTTCTTTTGTTTGTTTTTGGTAGTATATCATAGTAATTGCATAACTACGTAATTTCGTTTAATTTGTTTATTAGATTCACTAAGGTTATACATTTCCATATACAAATGTCATAAACAATTTTTTTTTTGCCCACCCTGTATCAATCCGAAGCAATGTGTTATACAATTTTGGAATCAGCTCATCAAAGGAAATCTGGAAATTGAAAAAAATGGGGTGTTCTATTTTAAAAAAATGATGATGACGTCATCACACGAAGTTGGATCATCCTGTATAGTAGATTATAATTTGAAAAAACAGTAAATTAAAATCAAAAACCGACCTGTTTCGGAAATTTTTAATATTAGTGTTTATTTAGCAAATAATGAATTTATGCGTTACTTTATGGACGGACTGTAAACAATAACGCTTATACTTCTTAAAATGCTACTACTGCTTAAATTTCTGCACTTTAAATGCAACGTGTCTTTGTAATTCCTCACCGTGACAGTTTCCTGGTCATCGATGATGGTTGCTATTCGGCAAATCTAGCATAAATCTAGTGTTAGGTGGTACTCCATGCCATTTAGAGGTTGCATTCTGTATTCCCTTTTCGTGTAGTACCTATATCAAGTAAATTCCCTAAAATTATTTTATTTTATCTGGACAGAGTACTTTCTTAACTTTTGGAACATTTCGCATAATTACTAGAATATGCATATAGCTGTATGACCAAATGACTTTATTTCTATGGTCATTCCTTGTCTTATATTGAAGTCGTTAATATTTTTTGATATATAACATTAATACGATATCTTTACATCCAAAGCCGATGCCTGATTTCGTATAGTATCATCTAATACAAATAAGTCCCTGAAATAATAAGAAATTTGTAATGCCATCTACATAAAGTGGAGATATTCTTAAGCTTCCGACCATTTGCAGATCAATAGCGCATAAAACTCAAGGTTATAAATTAAAATAGTATTAACAGTTCAATAAACAGATCTTGTTTTCATTATGTATACAGCTATCTACTCACTATATCATGTCACAAACTGTTTATATAAGAAAATTAACGCTAATCAAAGTATTAGCAAAGTTAGTAAACACACATTTTAAATCCTTTTTATTCCAGATATAAAGGAAATGAGTACTTATTTAGATGTTATTACACGGCATAATAAATGATATTATTATTTATATATGTATATATAATTCGCATTTAAATAGGTCCTTTATATTATAAGGAAAGGGAAAACATCTGGATGATCTCTTTTTCGAAACCGGTTCGTATTCTCTAAATCATTTACTTAACGTGGGACATTTACAAAGAACATAGCGAGTCTAAATTATAAATTAGCATTTCAGTAGGATGCTTTGGGAGACCGACGGGCCACGAACAATCAAATGTACGGAGCAACGACCGGAATTTTCAGTTTGGAAGAGAAATCCGCCCGGACCATCGCCGCTACAACAATTTTCCCCATTTCGTCCTTTTCCTGCATGTAAAACGATTCATGTTTAAGTAAGTTGCTTATTGTTGCGCTCGTTATTCGAAGGTAGTAAGTTTGTGGTATTAGCGGTTACGTGTTTCCACTGAATAATTTATTAAACATAAAACCAATCACGATATCATTTTCTGAATATACATTCACGGTATTCGGAAATGTGTATAATACATTGTGCAAATGAATACGAAAATATTATTATTAAAGCTATTGGTATTCCTTGAGATACCCAATTGTGCTGGTTAAAAATTAATGACTGATTAAACACTTATATTACCCGTAACTACACAGAAGCAAAAAACAGACGCTTTAAAATTTAATTTATTGAACCCTTGATATTTACAATTCGCTGATTATAAAATTATAGGAAAAAAACACATCTTTGCAAAACAATTGTGACGTTTACATAACTAAATGAACGGGTTTTACATAATACGTAAAGGAATGTGTTGGAACACTTGTCTTGTGCCTTTAAGATCAAGGCGTATTCATAGTTGCATATAAACTCAGTTCGGATAGGTATATAGAGTAATAAGTGTATCTCAAAGGTTGGCAAATAAAAAAATATTTTACACATTTCGAGCATTTGTTGTGTTCTTAGGAATACTTCCTGTCAGCATACTTTCAAACGACCAAATAGAATCTGCAGGCACCAGCAGTGAACACTGAATAATTGCATTAAGGTGATATTTTCTTAAAGCCGGTTTTTAAATATTGGCTGAAGTTCTCCAGTTTAGTGACTACGCTCACTTCTAGCGTTGAAAATTTCATTTAACTAACCAAATAGCATAACATCTGTTCAGCAGTATTCAACATTTTGTTTCACTTGAATCTATCCTACTCTATCAATATAACCGCTAAGGTAGTGTTGCTTTTTTGCAGTTACAGAACTCAACAAAGCCCATATCTCCTCGAATCCGATTCCTTACTTCCTCTCATACTGTTGACCCAAACTGAAATCGAAAAGAAATCCACTAGATAGAACATGTTGAAAATCTTGTTAAACTTTATACCATTTATTGTGCATATGCAAAAAATCAAATCTTCAACCTTCAAGAAAGCTTTTTTTTTAATCTTAATATTTCAGTATTCAAACAATTAAACTGCTCTACTTTGCATTCGTTAGATCGAAACTGGAGTATGGTTCTCTGATTTGGCATCCATTCTATTCGTCCCACAAAGATACTGTAGAGAAAGTTCAAAGAAAGTTTTTAAAATATTTATACTTCAAACAGGAAGGTTCTTACCCGGAGCGTGGCTGTGACTATCAGCTTCTACTTCACCAATTTGATATTGATTCATTGGAGGTTAGACGACAATTGCAGCTAATCAAATTTGTGTATAATCTTGTTAATAACAATATTGATGCTCCTTACCTTCTATCTCGTCTTCAATTTCTTGTTCCTCGTTCCTCCTTGAGGTATACGCCCACATTCTATACACCTTACGCGCGCTTAAACTCTTCACTAAATTCTCCTATAGTGTCTATGTCGCGAAGTTTTAATTTCATATCTTCACTCTGTGATATACATTTTACACCTCTTCGTGAAATATTGTCAATAGCAATTAATCAGTTGTCGTAATTCAATAATACCTTCACATAATACATTGTGTAGTATGATTTTTTTTTCTCTGTAAGTACTATTATTTAAGTTGAGTATCAAGTATTATTTTATGTATTCTTATAGAGTACTACTTATATTATTTGTATCTTTTGTCCTTAGTTTGGAGCAATCTGTTGGGCAAATAAATATATATTATTATTATTATTATTATTATTATTATTATTATTAGTACCTAAGTCCTTTTCGATAAACGTATGTCACTGAACATAAAATACATTACACATTACATAAAATTTCCAATTACGGCTATTTCGTTGTTTTCGTTTATTAATAATAATGGCTTTATTTGTCCAACGGTTTACCCAATTACAGGACAGTACTACATAATATGTATATACATATGTATGTATGTGCAAACGCTTCAATAACTGAAATATTTAACAGAATTACGGTCAATGTTAGAAATAATAGAATTATAACTAATTAAGTAAATTAAAAAATATATCACTATAGTGAAGATTAGCTGCTCTGAACATCACCACTAGCGGAGATCTTTAAAGAAGTTTAGTGCGTGAAAATGGAATTAAGAAAGTAGGACTAAATCGAGAGAAAATTCTAGGAATAAAGAAATCAAGACATCAAAGGGGGCATAGGCAATCAAACCGCCTGCTGGATAGTTTCCATGCAAATCCTGCACATTATGTGCATTTAACAAATAAGTATAATCTATGCCTCGCTGGAGACAATTACCAGAATTTTAAAAGACAAATATTTCAGGAATTTTCATTGAACTTCTTCGATTGAAAATTGTAAGTATAGCAGGAACACTTGGAATGCATACTCCAATTTACCTACTTACACTCAAACTTAAATAAAGTATCTTCATCAGCTGTATATTACTGAAAAACCTGCAACATCGCATTACAAAACCCAACGTTATAGACGCAGGTGCACACATCGAGTCTGTCCGATTAGAGAAGCTAAGCGGAGGGTCAAAATACACTTCAAGATTTTTAATACCGCTAACTGTGGGCAACATGTTGGTGTTTAGAATACATACTACTTTACCTGTGTAAGATATGAAGCAACATTTATTAATATTTAACTTTAAATTGATTTGCGACACCAATCAGTCAAAATATTTAAATTACTTCGGAATTCGACTACATCATTCCAGGTATTTGTAGAACTATAGATTTTCAAATCATCGTCATATGCAAGTCATATTCATATTTATTGCGTCAGTAAGTCGTTATAATATGAATTGAATAACATGAATAAGAGCGGAACTAGATTTGAGCCTTGCGGCACACCAGATAAGGGATAGAATTCTAGTGGCTTTTATTGATTATAAAAAATGTATTTAGATAGTTGTTCTGTTACTGGATAAGAATGAATAAGCTTCCTTGTGTAGATTCGCTGTTAATCCCTGTTCATATACATAGTTTGTTTATCAAGAATCCATAATTTATCGTGTCAAATTCTTGGCAAGTAAATTGCGTTAGTGTATTTAAGTTAGAAAGTGTCGATCCCCCACGCACAAATCCATGTTGGTGTACAGAAATCAATGATTTAGTATTAAAATATATGCAAGAATAAATCACACTTTCAAATAATTTTGCAAGTTACAAATGGTCGAGATTGGTCTGAAATTCTCCATTCTGGTATTCATCGTTTTTAAAGATGGGACAGATTTTTGTTCTTCGCCTGCGGTCAGGAAATTTCGATGTCCTAATGGATAAGTTTATAATAAGCGCTAGTGGCTTTGACACAGAAAATCTTGCTTCACGCACCAATTTACTAGGGACTTGCTCATCACCTGAACTAGAATTATCTGTTAAAGTGGTCATAATTTTCAGCAACTCAACTTCAGAGGTACCATGTAAAGGAAATGGTAAATGGTTGGATTACAAATTTTCGACGATAAATAGAAGAAAACATATCTGCCAATCCATCGACTATATCTTGTGCGAAGTCTATTGCCGGAAGATCCAATTTTGCTTCTCATAAATCGAAATAACCCTTTAGGATTATTCAGAATAGACTTTTCAACTTTATCCACATAACATTTAAGTATACGATTCATTAATATGTCTTGCAAATTCTTCTCAACCTTATAAATTCATAATTATAAAATTAATTTTAGTAATTTTTTATTTTCGTCTGTAGTTAGTTGTACATAAATAACGAAATTCTACATCTTTTGCGCATATCTGTCACCTATTATTTGCTGACTTCCACCATAAATCGCAAGTTTAGAATTTACGATCTAATCAACCAATTTAAGCATCCTGCAACAAGTTGCGGTACGTATTTATCCACTTGAAATCAATTCAAATATTTATCCGATCGCGATTGACTAATTCGTTAACACATTAACTACAATCAATTTAAGTAACGAGTTAGTGTTGAAATCGTTTGATATACACACGCGAGTTCGCCGTAGCAGTTTAGGTATCTCGTCGAATTACCGTTTATATGAAGTGCATTAATATTTAAACACTGGGGTTATCTAGCATTAATGAATGATGGCCCAAAGTTACTCGTACTGATTGTATTCTAATCTCTATTTGAACCTTTCTGTTCGTAGATATGTATATGAATATGTATGGTGAGAGTATATAATTTTAAGATTCGTCTTGATAGCTGGACAAAGTCTTTATAGGATTTGCAAAAACGAATTAGTGGCAGGCAATCATTTATTCTATGCAGGGTAACATTTCAGAAGAAAATTGGTTTCAATCACCAATCAACCAACTAGTACCTTAGTGCAAATCGTTGCAGTAATGTCATTTGTAAATAATTCTTAGACCATGTATGTAGTTATTCTAATAAACTACAAATCTTGTGTATTTGGTCACCAACAACACTTTTGCTTGAAAGTAGCAAATGTTTTATACTTTGTTCCGTACAGTTCGTAATAAGCTAGGAACAACAACCTGATAATTTGAAACTAAACAAAATCAAAAAATGTCAAAAAATACCTAACATTTGATGGTTATTACGCAGCTCCTTTCAGTGCAAAACATGTTGTGGATATTAATTAACAATTAAATATAAACGCATGTTCCTTACCTTTCAAACCGTTATAGTTTATAATGTAATATATATAATACATATAATGAAAATTTATAACTAACAATAAGCTAACCAAAAAACTATAAGGACAACATAATTAGTACTCAACATGTAAATTTATGCAACTCGGAAATAGCTTCGTTAGCATACACAACTTGACATTTACCGGAGATTAAATAAATAGAAAATGATCTGAAGAATTAAACGAAGGTATGCTTTCTTGCATGCATACCGCTCTGTAAATACGTAGCAGCTGAACGCGGAACTTTACAAAACTATTTTTATTGAAATTACATTAGGTTTACAGTGCAAACACGCAAATTGTATGCCAAATACTTGTGTATACACAACGAATTACATTTCTGCACAAGGGATTGTTTGTAATTTAGCATATCTCAGGTAATTCCGGTACGGCAAACACACACCGTGACGCATGTGTAATTTCCTATTATAATTATAACAGAATGTAAGGGGCAGGTATGGCTTTCATGTATTCAAGGGTATATCATCTTTATAGCCAAGCATGCAATGAGAAACAGTCCCATTTATATTTCTAGTGTCTCACTAAAATTACACTCGTCGTTAATAATACAATAGCCAGCTGGGGAAACCGGACAAATGGTCATCTGAAAGAATATCATGTGTTTCTCTAATCGTGCGTGTGCTGCGATGACAAGCTGCTTTCTTTCACGCATGGGTTTCTTTTTTCACCGTAGGAGGAAAAATACAATTTTCTCCGTAAGTTCTTTAATTGAATACAGAAATTGAAAATGTTTTCACACTTCCGTAGCACCAAACAATTTACTAAAAATATAATATATGTTGCTTACTTAATTGTGTCAATTTAATTGAATGGCACTGACATTCATCACCAAAAAATGTTTCGTAGAATCTATATTTTCCTCACATTTTTTCCACTTGTAGGTCAATTAAAACAATATAATTGGATTAAAGATCAAATTTATTCCACAACCTTTACACTTTATTAGATTTTTGTTACTACTTCTTCAGTGGATTTACATATAAAATTCCATATTTTAATATTTTCTAAAGGCTTTAATACCGAAATTTAAATATTCTAATTGTGAGAGATGTGTTTTGACATTTTCAATATGAATTGAATTTCGATATGTATTTATCAGACAGGTGCAACCTTAAAAGTTGTTGGGTATTTGAATATTTATAAGCAATTGTTAAAGTTGTAATGCGATTTTCAAATTTTTTCATATCTGTGTGAGTAATCCTTTTTGTAACAATTTTCAGTTCCATTGACTAAAGTCATAATACCGCTTCTGAAGTTCATTACTGGCTATGCATTATAGCGATTTCCCAAAAGTAAAGACCTGTGACAGTATTAATTATAGTTGCTTACATTTACTTTAGTGCTGTATATATACATGTAGCAAGTAATATTTTTCAATGATTTGTTGTGTTTTGAATACTTAATCTATAATATAAGGTTATCATAAAGTAAGAGATACATTTTAAATTATTATAACTTTTCAATAAATTGAGTTAATAACAAAAAATAAACGAAATCTAATTAATTATTGAATGGGATTTTACTGTATCTATCGGAAACATAGCTATAGGTAATCCACTAACAATAAGCAGTGCAAATTCGAAATCGAAGCGATTGCAAGTGCCGTCTATCACGGTTTGGAAAATGTTACGTAAAATTCTAAACATGTATCCAGATGTATCAAATATAGCAGTATTGGTTTCTTTATTGTATTGCTAGTTGTTGGCTTACATCATGCCGATTATCTATAAGAATTTTGGTATTTTTTCTTGATGTGTCCAATATCAATGTATGTTGATCAAAATAGATTTATAAACATTATTATTATTAATATTATTATTATTATTATTATATTTTTTTCGGGGGTATCCGGCTCGCGAGCCGGAAAGTGGCCCCTCTGTACCGCCCTTGATAGACACACCGGAACCGTCCTCTTGGACATATCTTTGGGGTGCTAGGGCTGTCTTTTGATCTCGTCACGTCTCTCGTCTCCCCCGCCTACGTCTCCCGTCCCCCACGCAAGCTGGGGATTAGGAGTTCAGTGGGGTTTGCATGTAACTATGTTGCCTGTCTCTGCTGTACCTGTGCCTGTCTCTCCCTTTCTTCTTGTTATTATCTGAAGTAGCCAATATTAGGTTCAGTAAATTAACTGTGAAACAAGACTATTGTGGCTACTGACAATGAAGCTACCTCAGACGAAATGCATAAACGATTCTATGAAATAGTGGCTGCTGAATTAGCCTTGCGGTGACATGAAGCATAGTTCTATCTGGCACTCTACGTTCATGAAGAAGCGAACAACGACTGATTTTACACAGGTCAGATAGCATACACTACGGTGTTCTTCAAACGGAACTGCGATACACTTAACCGGTTAGTTAAGTAGTAAGAATTATGAAAACATTTGGCCCGTGTGTAGGATGCTTTGATACATACGAACATAAGAACATAACCAAGATCTAATTACAGAAAAAGTTTTAGTATATCCTATTAAGTAGGTATACATTTAATGTAATTGATAGATGGTGCATAATTTTATAATTTACTAGTACTAAAGCATCTCTGAAATGAAGTCTTCTTTAGCGGAAGGTAATGGAACTTAATTTTTAATCAGTTTATTCTCACAACCCTAGCATCCGCTATTCGGTTATGAATAAATATTGTGGATGTATGTACCTACCATATGTACATACATACATCATACCAAGGTTTGTTTTTTACTTTCCATAAGAACTTTACTTCTACAATATGTATCCTTCTAATTAAACTTTTAGTGCTACAATAATAATTATTAGGAATCTCGCACTAACACAAGGAGAACTACTTTCATCAAGCGTGTTAATCGCCATTGCTGCCTAATTTGGATAGTTTTCTTTTGAAGACGTAATTATATTGATTGTAGATTGTTTGTAGATATTGTTTATTTTAAAACTACTATATACCTTCACTGTAGGGTAAAAAAGGAGATCCGAATTCTGCTTAATTGTCACAACAACCGTTTTGCAGAACAGGTCTGACCACCTATAAAAGAGAACTCAAAGCTATGGAGGACAGGCTCATAGCAATCCTGTGGGAGAATCTTCCTGTTCTGCGACACTCCAAGTATAACCTTGAAAATTTTAATAAGCAAAAGGCAAGTATCATGCTAGAACAAACAGGAACAAACTACGTGTACTAGTGCCACATGACAAGAATAGGTTTGAAACACGATACCGACTGCAGTTTTGTGGGGCGGAAAGCAAACATACGGAATACCATCACAACCACCACAGTTAATTAAGTCCGTTAGGCTGGATGGGGAACCATAGCTAAGGAAAATTCCAGTAAAGGGAGGGATAGATCATCAAATTCTAAATTCTACTTGATTGAAGGGATAGATGCTTATATATTTTTTTACTATTGAGCCATACGATAAGACAGCAAAATATATGTTCTTTGTAAAGCTGGGCTTTCATTTCTGTCCTTGAGCGGCATTTGAGAACTTTTAGAGAATTGATTGAGAATGATGCCATGAATATCTATTACAAAGCGGTATTTTGAACTTTCAATAAATTTTTACATAAAACTTTTAAATAGTATGGTAGACTGTGGCAGCTTAGGTATTAGCTTTTGATGTTAATGTTAGTAATTTCATTTTGGTTTGAACTTAAATTATGGTAAGTGAATGTGTGCATGCTAGCTTACGTAGATGTAGATTTTATAAATTAATCCTGTGATCCATATTACGTTCCAAAGCGACAAATTGAAGCAAAACCTTATAAAGATGTAAAACAGCGGAAAATCGATGGCAGAAATTTCTACCGGCAACCAGATATAATTAACTTAAGACGATAAACAAACTTGAAATTCCTATCTCGGCTCAATCGCTATGCAAAGCTAACAGTCTCGCCTGAAAATATTTCCCAAAATAAAACAAAATATAATGAACCTAAAAAGCAGTTTACGAAGTATGACTTGATTCGTCTCCTCCTCTTGGTTACTCTTGTTTTTGTATCAGGTTTAGTTGGCGAGCTGCACTGATACATAGATACTTTGCATAAATATTCATTAAGTGTATCAATTTGACAACACAATTTTAAAACCTATATATTTTTATTTGATTTCTACAGCAATAATCGCTTTAAATTTAAACTTTAAAAAGTAACATTGTTCGTAAATTAATCAAGTACAATTTTCCTGATAAGATAAGTACATAAAAGGTCATAAGAATACATATACTAATTTTAAAATAAAATGACATTGTGTTCTTCTCCGAATTAACGAAAAGATTGCCTACAGTATTATATCTTTCTGTCTATGGATGTCATAAAATCAAAAAGTTACTGTGATTTCCAATATCAGCGTCAAGGAACACAAATTTATACAATTTTATTTTCTAGAAAATTTGGTCGTCCATCAGACGTAATAAACTCCCACATCTCTTATTTCTCCACGGAGCTAAATAGAACAAGGTGACAAGCTACCTTTTCTCTACTACAGCCCTTTCATTTCATGCCTTAATTCAATTTCAAATTCTCCATCACTTGATAAATACTTAATAATGAAATTCATTACATACCATTCATGCCCCAGATTCTCAATTTTGTTTCTTTACTTAAGAGATACATATACTACTTGTATACATATTGGAAATGTATTTTATATAAGTGTATATACATACATATGTTCAATTTATATTGATAATGTACATTATTTTTTTATCATACTACTTCAAAGCATTGTATGCAAATGCATTTATTTGCGAGCTACTGTTGCATACTCCATTAATTTATATTATTCATGAAAGGGTGACTAAATGTGATAGCTCAAAGATTTCAAAATGCTGTAGCTGTAAATTAGTATTTTAATTGAATTGGGGGCCTTACTACCTCGCGTCCCCATAACGCTCATACTTGATAATTAAAATGGTAATGAATATATTAATAGCAGAAGAGTTTGACGCTAGCTGAAGTAATTTCACTATAAAATGGTCTATCTTTTTTATACCCATATAAATATTATTGAACGATGAGTAGAACCAACCAGGTTGTCATGTATTTTGTGTATCTGTGTGAATAACACCAATAGTAGCGCTTAGTTATACAAAATTGGCGGATAATAGTTAATTATAAGTTTTTGCAGCTGTGGAGAATCTTTCCTAATTTTCCAAATTTTCTGCAGCTGATGCTTAGGAAACTGTCTTAATAGTTTTCTAGACACAGTACGTACGTTTGTAAGTGTATTTCAATAGCAACTATACAAGGCACTAGTGATTCCAAAACATAGAAAGGCAAAGTGGCGAATGCTCAACAAACTGAGCATAATGGAAGAAGCCAGGCAAATTTTTTTAATCCTAATGGATCCTAATTGCTTAGTTGTCATGGTTTTAGAGAATCCGTTGCATATTCTTTAATCTAGTGTAAAGTTTTCTGAAGCAAGACGAGTAACTTTTAGAAGTTATGCTATCATCGATCCGTTCCATAACGATCATTTCAACATTTCAAATGTAAAATATCTTGGGGCCATAAGATCGTTATCTAAGATACAGGCTTTATGTCTAATTCTCACATAGAAGATGTATTATATGATCAAATCTCTCAAGTTTCTGCCTAGTCTGCGCAAAAAAATTACTACGTGTTTAGTAGCGCATTCTATCCCCTAAATTATTATCTCTATACCTCGCTAATCTACTATGGACAAATATTTCAGTCTGTAGGAACAGTAAACTACCTAGTATTTTATAAAATTTTAACGAATGATGGCAATATACTATTGTTATTTCTATTTCTAGGTAAGTATCAATAAAAATCCTGTTAGATCAAACACTACAAGAGGTGTGCATCAAAGGAGCGACAGTTCTGAGCAAACACTGAATAAGATTATGGTAACATTTCAATGAAGCTAACTTAAACGAACGCTTAAGACACCTCCAAAGAATTTCTTGACACCAACCAGCAGATAATATGGCTGTCAAAGCTAATCATGGATGATTTTCATTACATTCGTTGAATTATAGGTTAGTTAATAGCGATGCCGAGAGGTAAACTACTAACCGAGGATGAAAAACCAAACATAAATTGTTATAAAGAAATGGGGTGTTCAAACCGAGCAATAGCTAGGAATTTTATAAGTTTAGATAATTCCTACGGTAAATATCGTCATAAAGTAACTACTTAAAAACTTACCCGAAGACAGCACTCATCGATATTTCGGTTAGCCTCTTCTGGTAATGAAACCGTACAACAAATCAAATGTGATTTAAATTTGTCAGTAACTAAGAGGTGTGTACAACAAATATTATGCAGTAGTAAACGCTTTAGATGGCAGAAAAAGATGTCAAAACCACCCTTAAAGAAGACTCACAAACAAGCAAGGCTGTCATTTGCACAAAATCATATGAGCTGGGATAATGAATGGAAGAACGTCATATTTTCCAACGAAAAGAAATTTAATTTGGACGGACCTAATGGCTTTAAATACTATTGGCACAATTTGCGTAAGAACACTGAAGCTCTTGAAGTTGGTTTGGGCGACTTTTATCCGTAACAATAAAACTCGTAAATGTTTTATTTCGACACGAATGAATTCTGAGTCTCATATAGAACTTCTAAAAACGGTTTTAATAGGTTTTGGTGAACAAAAGCCGTTGCAAGACTGGATATTTCAGCACAACAACACAGCTCTCCATTCTTCCAGACGATCTAAGGAGTGGTTTCAACAAAAAGAAACCAAATTAATGGAATGCCTGCTCACTCACCCGACTTGAACCCAATTGAAAATCTTTGGGGAATACTGGCTAGGGAGGTATATGTCAATAATCACCAATACGAAAACATAAAAGAACTGATAACGAGATGTTGGAATGAGATTTCTCCTTCAACATTAATAATAATAAAGTTAATAAACAGTACGAAGAACCGGATTTTTGAAATTGCTTTGAATAAAGGAGCCAAGACTCATTACTAAGTTTATCAAAAATTCAAAAATTATAATATAAAATATAGCATATAGAAATTTCGCTGATGTAACATCATGCTTATAAATACTTTCTGTAAAACCTGCAATATATTTTTTCATTGTTATTTTTACTTGTGTTAACCTTTCTTTGCAATGAAGCTTTACCCTTTAATACATAGTTTGCCGAATATTTTAAGAAAAACATTACATTCTGTTAAATAGTTCATGTGGAACTATAGAAATTTCGCTGGGTGTAGGTATTACTTTTTAATATAAACGCACTACGAACGATATCTATGTACGAAGTATAAAATTGTCAAAATGCAATACTAAATATATATACCTAGTCTAGAAGAATAATTGAGGTAGTTGAACCGTATTGTAGAAAGAAATAAATTGTGAGACGTCCAGCTATTTGCATACCGTCATGTAGATGGTAGCTATACCGTTCTCTAGGGTAAAAATTCCACCTTTTAGGAGAGGTATGCGTGCACTTTTCGTGTATGCATAGCGGACATTTCATTTCACGTCACCGCATCGGTTTGCGTGTGTTTCCACCCTAACTGTTGTCTTCGTGAGGTGAAATATCAGGCGAACGTTTTTTCATCCATTACGTGAATATATTTGTTCCCTATTGTGACAACCTAACCACAATTAGTTAATCCTCGAAGTAATTATTTGTTCTTGTTCTATCCCGGTCCTTTAAATTGTGTAAATGCACGTAAATATCTGATTTCCTTCTTATACGTTAATTGTTTCTATTTTCCAAGCAACCCCTCTTGAGTCGCAGTCATAACCTCAATTACAAGTAAATGGAAACCGAGGAAAGCAAGAGCGCTTTCTTTGTACTTCGTTTTACGATGGGTAACTGCGCTAAGATAGCTATTTTGTTGCGCGACTTCCCGAACAATGAGATAGCAAAAAAAGGATATCGCTTCGATGTTATCGCGATTCTAAACTTTTTACGACGACGCTAAAATCCTCCGAATTAATTTGTGATTGCGCTTTGTGCCACGGGATGCTTGTCAAAAAATTAAATTTTACGACCGCTCCAGTTAATATTAAACTTATTTCGTAATCGAGCTCGGATAACCACAACTGCTCTCTGAAGTAATTAATTTTAGGAAATTTATCTACGCAGTATGATCTTATAATTAGTTTAAAGCACGTTTTACTTATTACTACGGATGAGTTTTATAATAATATGCATTAATCAACTTTACAAGTACAATGTTTAATAGTTTTAGTTTTATAAAGAGAAACCTAAGAGTAAGCTTTATTTTTATTTTATCTATTTAAGGAAAAAGCTATGTGATGTCCTTGTATTATCTAGACTCAACTACTGTGATAAAGTGTATGGACCTTGCTTGGACAGTGTGGATGCACGTAGACCACAGCGAATCCAAAATTCTTGTCTACGGTTTATTTACAACATAAAAAAGTATGCGTCTGTGTCGCACACTCTGAAGCGAGCTAATTGGTTGAATTTGCTAGCCAGGCGTTCCTATCACTATGCTTGTTTTGTCCATAAGTTAATCCTCTTTAAAACTCCGCCATACCTCCACAGGAAACTTGTCTTTCGCACCGATGTTCATAGGGTTAACATCAGGTTCAAAGGTACCTTGACGCCGTCACCTCATAAAACGGCTCTCTTCACCAGATCTTTCACTTACAACGCCTGTTTTTGCTATAATCGGGTACCTGAACACCTCAAAAAAATGCAACTTTCTACCTTCAAACATACATTTAAAGAATATCTGTTGTCTGTGGGATGACTGCATTGATCTATATATTGCGTTGATTGATATATTACATGATAACTGTCTATCTATCGCATGAAATGTTAATACCTTTTACTGCGCTGCTATCTATATCTTTTCACTTCTAGTATTGCCTGTCGCGTCAATGTTTCGTGGTTGTCCGGGTTGTGTTGCTCTTCCGTAGGTTAAGTTAGGTTAAGTTATATTAGGTTCGGGGTGGATTTTAATCAACTTACCAGTTGTTTCCACTCCGTTTAGCAAAATAAGTTTTTTTTTCCCTTATAACTAAAATTAAAATGTAGCCGAATTCTAGTTAATGATCATGTTATTAATATAGGTACTTGTGATTTATATCGTAATAGATTTAATTGAGTTAAAATGTTAAATGTTGTTATATAAATGTTATAGATTTAGCTGCATTTATATGCTGTATTATTTATTATTTTGCTAATACACATTATTATTATTATTATTATTATTATTATTATTATTATCTATGTTCCAGATATTTTTTTTGACTTTTTAGGTTAATTCAAACATAAGTCGATTAAAAATAAATTGATTGAAGAACTAGAAAGACCTATTAGTAAATATAAAATAAGTGAAAGTAATAGAAATGAATTAAAGAATGTTGAAATAATCCATGTTGTAAGGTGAAATGTAATATATGTAATAAAACAATCCTCTATACCTTACACTTATTTATTAAATTGTGTAAGGTATAGAGGATTGTTTTATTCTACATAAATTAAAGAATGAGTTTTAAAGGAATAAAAATTAATCTTATTACTGCAAAACTCGTAAATTCAATGACAAGCAGATTGAAATCAGTCCACTAGATGAATAGGAACCCCGACCAAATCTTAATAAGTTATACATATTTATAATTAATTTATTTGAGAAATGTTTTTCTACTTGATTCTTACGAAGACTTTTTTGCTGTAAATTTTAGAATAGTTTGAGTAAATATGGATTTCGTAAGAATATGTTTCTTATCGGTAATCTTATACATCTGCATATACAGGTTACCTTTATATAACGATTAAACTACGCGAATCTGAAAACTACATATAAGTGTGTGTGGCCCAAAATGCAGTTCAAGTCGGTATAATTTTTTATTCGTTCTATAAAATATGTGGTGGTCCTGAGACTGACCGATGGAAGTGAAAGAGGACAACATATTCACAAGAGGTGTTCGAAGTGTCGACCACGAACCTTAACACAGGCATCAATGCGGTGATGAAAGTTGTTATGTACGCGCATAAAGTTTGGCATGTCGTCACGAATACGATGTGGTGCAACAAAAATGCGATTTTGTATATCTTCAGCAGTTTCAATATCGGGACGGCGATATTGAACGGCGAAGCTTTTCATGTATCCCCACAGAAAAAAGTCTAATGGCCTTGGATCTGGACTATGAGCTGGCTACGGAATGTGACTTCCACGTCCAATCCAATGTTGGAACGTTCCGTTTAAAAATTCTTGAACAGCTCTACTACTATGCGCGGTTACTACGTCGTGCATAAACTGCAATTGTTGTCGTATCGCCAATGGGATGCCATCTACATAAATACACGGGTAATAATGCATCCCGTAGAATCTGTGAATATAAGTCTGCATTTAATCGTTGTGGGGGCACATGTGGTTCAGGTAATTAATCACCTACTAAACCTGCCCAAACATTGACGGATGTTCTAACTTATGAGGAACCTTGCTGTACATCGTGACGATTTTCGTATGCGCAAAGTGAATGTTGTGGCCATTCAAAATACCATCTTTAGTAAACGTAGATACGTTAGTGAAGAGAATTGCTGGGGCAAGATCTGGCTGTTCAACTTCTGTGCGCTGAAACCACTCGCAGAAGGCAACTCAGCAAAGAAAATTTAATTTTGTTAATCTTTGTACGCGTTGGATGTGGTACGGATACAGTAAACTGGTTGTCAAAACCTTATACACGGTAGTTTGAGACAAATTTACTTGCTGTGCTAGGTTTGTTGTGCTTACGCCAGGATTCATTTTCAGACGAAATTTCCTCCTCTGCATGGAACACTCTGCGTGACCTTTCAAGACCGAGACCATAGTAACGTGGAATTACTGAACCTGTTTCCCGAAAAAGATATACAGCTCTCACAATTGTGGCAGACGTGGCGTGGAATGACGTCGATTTGGATAACGTTCTTTGTGCAATTTTTTTGCTGCAGGACTATTTTGTAGTTTGTTTCTCCATACATTAAAATCATGTCGATCATGTCGATCATTCGACCGTCCTGTACGCTACCATTGCGAGCACATGTATCCACAGCTAGCGCCAAGTGCATACTGAACCATACTAAAAATGTAAATCGCAGCGTTCAATGTATGCCGACAGTTGCTGATTCTCATGTGTTTGATGCGTCAGGGCCGGACTCAACTAAAGAAAAATCGTTTTCCCGTTACTCCGTGCATATACACCCACCACATTTTGTATTTAGGATTGACTCGTAAGTATCTTTCACCCCGTTTTTTACTTGACAGTAGTTAAAACTAATCCGGTATATTGAAAGATATTACTTGTACAACTCGAAATCAGTTAAGTTGACTGATGTAACAGATATTTAAATGCACATATAAGGTTAAAACTGTTATCGTATGATGCCTTCTTTGTAGCGTTGTACATCGCATAATAAAACCTTGCAAAACTTTTTTCGTGGCATGTGATACTGCTACCTGTATCGTAAAATGATACTATGATTAACTTTCTGCATTTTAATATTTCAGACTTCTATTGCTACAAAATTATATAAATCAACTCTTCGGTTGATGGATCTGGAAAAATCAAGAAGATCTCCAATAGATCACTAAATTTAACTCTTCCGAGTTTTCACCTCCAAAGACTACCAACTAATGTATTAAAATATCTTGAATGCACCATTCATGCACCAGCCAGCGTGTCTTGAAATATAATGAAAATATATTTACGTATTTTTTAAGTTGTTAAATTTAACTTATTCTTTTATTAGCCGCTTGTTTCTGCGTCAATTCAATTTTTGCCAATACCTACTGTGCACATCCGGTTCTGTTTAACGTACTGATTCTCACTCTCAATCATCTGGTCTTCATATTTTCTTCTCCTCCTCCACAATATTTGTCATGTTGCATTATTTCTGCTATCTAGTGGATAATATAATAATTAATAGATAATATTTTATTCGTTTCGCAGATTATCATCACCAAGCTGTCTCCTCTAGGTAATATAAGCAGTATTAAAGACACAAAATAATGAACACTATAATTGAAAGATGTATTAAAACATGTATGCATATTTCCTGTATACATATATAAAAGGCAATACATTTTCAATACTTAAAATAAAATTGATTCTCTATACTCTTATATTTCGCAATTACAATGTAATACCAAACTACCTGACTATTTCGATAAAATATACAGCATTATAATACTTATTATGTAGCATAACTGAATGTTCTCTCTACAGATGCAAAATGCGATTAAATGCATACCAACACGGTGGAAGCTCAACCCCATTTAATACCACCTAAATTGTTAAACGGGATGATTATTAACATTTCCCCTACTGCTATTTGTAGGCGGTCTACGGTACTGGCAGGTCGTCATCATTCTTTTTCCTACTGATGCCGTGTAATTTATTTTCTACCCTATGTAAAACATTTCCAAATAGAATAAGCAACACTGCGAAACTTTACAGCGGTCAGTGGTATTGACAGATTGGCATTAAAAGTAAACGCTTCCAATATATTTCCATTCATCGGTATAATAGTAAATTTAAGACACTTCTTCTCTGAATGTTACTCAATAAATCAAAGGTTACAAAAGGTTAAACAGAATATATTTATTTATCTCTTCTCTATTAAATAATCAGCGAAATAGAAGCAGCATAAAGTTAATCAATACTACGATATACTTAACACTTATTGTAATTTTGTAATTCCTTACATGTTGTAAAACAGCTATTATCTAACCAACAAGCAAAGTATTATCTGTAGGAAATGAATATGAAGGAACTTCCAAATTTGCAGGGGCTGGTCCTTTCCGAGCTCTGCCCGATGCGTCAAAGTGTGATCCATGGCAGGGACAGTAGTAACCACCAAAGTCTCCCAAACCAGCCATTGGAACACAACCAAGATGAGTGCAAACTCCTATCACAACTAGCCATTCTGGTTTTTGCGTTCTATCTTCATCTCTTTGTGGATCCCGCAACGTTGTAACATCCACAGAACGAACTATATCGATTTCTTCCTTAGTTCTGTGACGCACAAATAATGGTTTTCCTCTCCATTTAAGGGTAACAGATTTTCCTTCAGGTATATCAGACAACTTTATTTCTATCTTAGCTAAAGCTAATACGTCTTTAGATGCTGCCATGTATTTTACGTATTGCAAAACTAATGCCTTAGCTGCATATGAGCCAGCTGCAATGGAAGTGCCTACCATAAAATACGTAAATGCTCTACGTTCGTCCGCTGAATCGCTGCTTTTCTTATTTGGTGATTTAACACTTCCACGCCTGTAATCGGAGTAATCGGGTACATCTATATCTGTCAAAGTTCTTATTTGAATTAGTAAACCATTTCTCTGATTAAGAGATTCGTTAAAGATTTGCTGATTAACTCCACATCGCAGTGAGTACAATTGTTGAAAATATAAACGTAGACTGTTATTAGTATTTCTAAGTACGTCTGATATTCGATTCATGACGAACGTTAAATTTTAGCGTGAAGAATATAGCGAAAATGACGTACATGACAAACAAGTGTCAAATTTAGTAATCGCCACCTATTGGCATACCGCGTAACTACTAGGTACCCATTTGGAACTCTAGTACAGTAACAAGTACGCAACAAGTGTATGTGCACACACTAATACCATATACCATAATATTAGTATTATTATAGTATAATGCTAGTATTGGCTGCGTTCACAACATACCTAGCGCTACTTTTATGCTACCAAGTAATAACGTAGCGACCAGTGTTACAACTGAACGGCAGAATGTACGTTGTTCACGCGGTTTACACAAATGTCATTTTTGACACTTGAATGGTAGGTATGTGAGGTTTGGTGATCGCTGATCGCTCCCAAAGTAGCGAAATTATTTTCACTACCTAAAATGGCGATTGCTCACTGAGCGCTCACTTGCAATAACGTCCTTCATAACATTTATCACTAATCGCTCAGTTGTTATGAACGCAGCCATTAATATGGTCAAAAAGTGTAGTTCCATTCAGGAAATATAGAGCAGCGACACAGTCTCCTCGGACCGAGGATAGTTTTAAAGGGGAGGAGCAAGGGACGCACGCAACCAACGGTCCAGACAAATAATCGCTGTTAGGCCTGCTACAATTATCAACGTCTTACAAGAGCATTTAGATTAAATGTCATTTAAAACTGTCATTTTTAGATACTCTCCTAGTTTTAACTGTCACTTAAGTCTGCGGATTGTACATATGCATTTTGTTTTACATCCAAAATTTCTCTGGGCGCACGCACCTTCTCCTTTTAATTTAAAGTTACTAGATATACTATATGATTCAAAATACTTTTTATAAGCGGTGGCTATGGATTACGTATATTTGAAAAACGTATGGCTTAGCTTAATATAATTGACTTATGTATATGTCAAATGTGATTTATTTTAAATGTCAGAATTCTGGTTAGCTGAAATGTTGTATTATCGTTGGCAGTAACTTATTACATTGAATAATTAGAAAATGGTATTTACATGATTAACTGATTACGTACCTATATTTTAAAACCGCATGGCTTAACTTAGGACTGTCAGACAAGCAAGTAAAACAGTCGAAGTCGTTAGGTCAGTGACAGCCAGTGAGTTGACAACTCGTCAGACCGAATCTGATTCGCTCTGTCAAATGTGATAAGTTTTCAAATGTATTAGCAAATAATAGATATTCTTTGTACGTCTGCCACTACCTTTCTTTCGTTAAACACTTCCATTATCTCGAAATGTATTTACCGGATAACGTATCCAGTCTCATTGTCCAGAAAGTGTGAAGTTACGTTAGGGCTGTTTAGATATGAATAAACTGCATACAAATTTTATAAAGAATTTATTGGATATTATAATATACAGGGCGTTCTCACATACATCGCAAAAATTTTAACCGTCGAATCTTGACAATATGTAGAATATTTTTTGAAAAAGAATTTTTTACAAAAGTTGTCGTATAAGCGAGAAAAAAAATAGTAAAGTCTTGGGCAAATGTTTTTCGTTCGGTCTGTACAAAACACAAAATGTACCACATGAGCTCTTCAAAACTTATCAACCGATGTTTGTCAACAAATGGGCAAGGTCACCGTATGTTGGATAAAGGGTATGTGTAGGTAACTGGCAACATCTGATACTGTTTACATTTAAGAATGCTGAAAATGTACGTCTCAATTACATCGGCTATGTGTCGTAGTATTATTTTGTCAGCGCATGGTTAAAGTTCGTATTTTCGTTCGTAACTTTTAACAGTGTTGGCGTTACTTGAAGAAAGTTATTGTTTTTTATGATCATGGCTTTTTCTAATCATGAACTGATAGACATGTTGTTAATTAACGGAGAGCGTGAACAGAATAGTGCACGCGCCCGTAGAAGATACATGCAATTATTTCCAAAAATGCCCAGGCCCGCAACTTTTGTACGAGTTGTTCAACGATTGCAAGACACAGGCCGAATCCAACCTCGAGGACCGGAAGGTCCAGGTAGAAGTGCGCGAATAATAAATGCGGAGGAAGAAATTGTCGAAACAATTGACAATAACCCTACACTTAGCACAAGGGAACTTGCTAGACTCGTCCAGGTCTCCAATTCCGTTGTTTGGAGAACGTTACGCGAAAATCAGTTGTATCCTTATCATTACCAACGCGTGCACAGTTTATTACCGGCCGACTACGCCGCCAGAGTCGCGTTTTGCGAGTGGTTAGGCGAAAGACATGAACAAAATGCAAACTTTGTGGGTAATATTTTATTTTCCGATGAAGCGACTTTTACGCGCAATGGTACATTTAATTATCATAATGCACACAAATGGCAGTTTGAAAACCCACATTTACTTCGACATGCACACCATCAACGGCGGTTCTCGCTTAATGTGTGGGTGGGAATAATTAATGATTTCATTCAATAGAAAAATGTCCATTATAGTGGACATTATGCACGAAAGAGTTTTAAGTAAACTAATTTGCTGCATGGTGATTTAAGTGATCCATGTTTATCGAGGGAACTGAATTTTCATGTGCCATGTAGTTATCACTTATAGAACTCCTGCAACATTTTACATACCAGGTGCCAATGCATGTAATTATATGTCTTCGCCAATACTGTCATTGTGCCGCAATTTGAATACTTTTTGTTCCGATATAGATATTTTCAATACGACTACTGATAAACTTCTTAACTGCATTTTTGAATTGTGTATTATTATATTTTTTTAATGTAATTTTGCTTACTTACTTATTGTATTAGATATTAGATATATTTGATGTAGAATTTATTACTTTGTTCACTACTCGTTGAGCTTACTACCTTTTTTTGCTTATATTGTTGCATACGCATTTATGTTAATTTTTAATGTACATATACCGGGTG
>SMLS01053043.1:0-12757 GCA_004785975.1 Popillia japonica
TAAAACAAGCTATGAGTGAAATTAACTTAAATTAATATTTAACACAATTTTAATAAAAATTTATGAATTATAAATTCTACAAAATGGAACTAAACAACAATTCAAAATTAATCTTATATTGAATTAAAAAAATTGAAGATTAAGGAATTAATAAAGAGTGGGACCTCCTCTGGAGTTTAAAACCGCCCTACATCTCTTGGCATAGACAGAATAAGATTGTCCAAGTCTTCTTGTGGAAGAAGATTCCACTGTTGTGAAAGAAGTTCTCGCAGTTGCCGTCGATTTTGTATAGCGTCCATATGTGGCAGGCATCTTCTCTGAAGCATATCCCATGCATGCTCAATGGGATTGAGGTCTGGAGATTGAGCTGCCCATGACAAAACCTCAATTCTTGCTTCAATGAGCCAATCGGTAACAACTCTTGCCACATGTGGTAGTGCATTGTCATGCATAAGAGTTAAATTTCGCCCCAACGCTTCTGCAAATGGCTGAACAACAGGTTCAAGAATATTCTGGATATATTGCTCAGCATTTAAGAATTGATCTAGAAAACCGAGATCAGTTTTCCTACCCAGCATAATTTCCGCCCATATCATTACAGTACCACCTCGGTAGCTGTGCACTTCTTGAGCATGCTGTAGCCTTGCTGCATTACCAGGCTGACGCCAGACTCTTAATCTGCGAGTATCTGGTCTTAATCCAAATCGCGACTCGTCAGAAAAAAGTATAGTCGACCACTGTTCTCGAGTCCAGTTTAAGTGTTCTCGAGCCCAGTTTACTCGATGTCCTCGATTTCCCCTGGTTAATGGTGGAACCCTAAGGGGGCGTCTGGAGTGAAGATTGACTTCTCTTAAACGACGCCTGATGGTTTGGCTGTGGACTGTCACGTTATGCATTGCCTGGAGACGCGATTTTAACTCAGTAGCAGTTAGTGAACTCTGTCGGCGAGCCTGAAGAGTGATGCACCGGTCCTGAATAGCAGTAGTCGGCTAATTAAGCTCTGTGTTGTATCTAGCCGCTCCGCTACGTCAACTTGTCTTACTCCAACTTCCAGCATTCCAACTGCCCTATTCATTTCGTCAGGATGCAAATGACGACGTCTATTTTGTTCATTCATGTTTGCTTTTAACGCCATTTATGCTTACACTTATCAATGGGTACTAATTTTGTGAAACAACGCAGAAATGGTGGGAGTAGTAACACACTAAAGTTAAAATTCAAAACATTTTAAGAATGGATACTTTTGACAGATAGTTTATAAGTTACCTAGCAACCAAACTAAGCAACAAAAGACAATATTTACGGCAGTAAAATCAAGCAAATAAAATAAACATTGATATCCTTAGATTATGTTGATGTGGGTATGATGGTATAATATAATATGGTGTTAATATAACAGTACGTTACAATGTCGCGAATACTGTAATACTTAAAGCTTTCACAAGTGACAAATAACGTCAATCTTACTATTTTTCAGTTAAAGTCAAAATAAAAAACTATTAATTATTAAAATAGAACAAATGTTTCTCGCATATATCAAGTCTCTCTCTAAATTGTAAATTGTAACAACAAAATTGCATATGCTTTAAAACATCATAACCAATACAGCAAGAAGTTGTTGTAGCCACTATATATGAAGCTCTTAAACCATCTTCTCTGGCAGATGGTATAATTAAGAAACTAAACGGCAAAATAAAATCTCTATTAAAACGAAACAGCAGAAATGAAATTGTGAGGACACCTAAGCTTACATTGATTTTCTTAAAAATGTTAGGATTCAATTTCTGAATGTTTTGAATGGATAGGAAGTATTATAGAGAACGAGGGAAAAGATTAACACTACGAGTGAGATATACAACGGCTTTATTCCGAAAATAATTGGCCGAAATGAAAATGTCCACCGAGGTGTTATAGAGGTAAATAGTATCTCTTATTACTTCCTATTCATTTACTTCCTAGCTAAACAAGATAAGCAAAAGAAAAATGATTACTTACTTCTTTTAAACTCCATATCGTAGATTCAATATTGCCTATGTTTGGTGGATCAATGAGTAGAGCAAGTGTAGCTTTTGGTGGATCATCCAAATCTAACTGTTTTGTTGCCAGCACTATTCTATCTAATGGTGCACGTAAAATTTCGGCCGTAACATCTTTATCTAAAGCTTCCTGAAACAAATCCCCGGACATATGTACATAATAATAATTGAAATATGTATTCGTATTTTACAAAATTAGCAGGATAAAATGTTTAACAAGACTCTTAAAGTCAAACGATGATTCAATCATTGTTTGATTTTGGCTGCCTGTCCCAATAGTTTCCTTGCCTTTTCGACCTTAACGTCGTACAGCCAGTACTTCCACTATACTAAAACTCTTAAAATTATTAATAATTATGAATGCTGCGGAAGGTATTGTTCCATATCTAAATCTCTGAATTTAAGAGGATATCTATCAAATTTGCGGTATAAACAATCAGAAAATGGATACAAAAAATTAAATAAGAACAAAACTAAAGCACTAGTCATTTAACAGAAAAATATGTGGGAGTGTAGGAGTGATACTTTAAAAGAACGAGAACGATTAACAGAATTTAAAAAGACGAAAGTTATCCTTTGCAATAAATAATGAATGAATCAGCGAAAAATTTGATTAAAAAGTGTATACAGGGTGTCCGCGATATACAAAGCATGCTTTTAAGGGACGATACCCACAACAATTTAGAAACAAAAACATATAATACACCATGGGTCTATCTGTAAGCGTAAACGAGGAAAAAAATTATTTCTCATGTCACAACCTTCGACGCATACTGTACACCGGCAGCTGATCGGTGCAAGATTTACCCGACGATTACAGGCGTGTGTTCTTGAAAATGGGCAACACATCGAGCTTTTCCTGTAATACATTTTCTCCTGCCTCTCAAAAAAGTCCTTTTTAGGACCACCAATTTATCACAAATAAAAGAAAAGAACTCAATTTTGTAGTAAGTAAGTAGCTTAAAGCGCCATAACATAATTGCAATAATTACATTGTTTCGTTCAATGCGACTTTCCCTCAACTTAAATTTTCATTTACCGATCGGAGGCTGCTATTAAATACGCCCTTTTCACTCTAACTTCAACACTTTATTTTAAAACGTACGGCCATTGATTTCGTACGATACAAGTTCAAGGTCGTATAAACAGATGATGCTTAGCTTGCATCTGCGCTTCTAACTGCATACGTGTACAGTATGGTGGAAGAGAAATGACACGACGCTTCAATTTCAAAGTATGAAATAATTCGTTTTCATCGTTGTTTTCAGTTATTTTCAACCCTAAATTTTTGATATGGTTTTTTGGTTATTTAAGAAGCAATATGGATGAGTTTTCTTGTACAGTTTGACCAAATAAGGTTTTTTCGAAATATTTTTTTTTTCTCGTTTACGCTTACAGATAGACCCAAGGTGTATTACATGTTTCTGTTTCTAAATCGTTGTAGCTATCATCCCTTAAAAGCATGCTTTGTATATCGCGGACAGCCTGTATATGACCTACAAAAATAGACTAGAGATTTCAACAACGAAGACATAAACGACGGAAAGGAAATATTTTAGACGCTTCTAAAAGAAGTTACAAGAAAAAAGAATGTGGAATGAAGACTATAAGATGATACATAAGTATATCATTGAATGAGAAATGATTAAACAACAAAATTTTGAATTTTTCTATTCAAAATGCAAACTTCTTTTGATACCACTTTAATATTTTTGTTTTTGTTATATATTTTTTAAATGTATTCAAGAGGAATAACAAAATAAATTACAATAACGCGATCGTAAACTAATTTGAATATTATATATACTGATGAAAATTGAAAGAAAATCGTCGATAATACATTCTCTTCTTCAGATAGGTATTTTTTTTAATTCAGCAGAAACAGCAGAAAAAGTATCATGTTTGTTATAAGTAGAGCAGACCAATTTCCGTGCGGGCCATGAGCGCCGGTATGGGAGTGTAATTCGTAATATATTAGAATATGCGATAGAGTAGGGATGCAACATGAGGTTGTTACCGATATAAGTATAGAAGTAGAGACCTTTATTCTATCAGAAATAATTAAATATACATTTGCTTTTCTGCTATTAAAGTAATATGCATAAATACACGAAAAATAACAATAGTAATTTATAGCAGCGTTGTATGTACCTATAAATAAAATGGAAAATGTATAAAATCAGAGATTCTATGCACGACAGAGGAATTAAAAAGCACTTACCATTTTAAGCATCTTCTAAGGATTGACAAATGGTTCATGTATAAACTATAGTATGTATGTTTTTTCGGGTCTTGTCGCGTAGGTAACTATTCTCTGTCTTGACGTTTCGCTGATTGTGCGATTAGCTTCTTCAGAAGTTTTCTAAAGACTTTAGAAAATTTCTGAAGCTGATAGCACAATTGGATTACGGTCGTGAAAGCCTACACTCAACTCATGTATAAACTGTCGATTAATTTTGTTATTATTGCGCTTGGAACTGCTTACGTGTTATTTACTATGTATTTTTGACCAATACGTTACATATATATTGCACACTAAACATTTAATTTTTGAGCCATCGTATATTAACACGTTAACTGCCACAATGCAATCAAAAAAAAAGTTCTGCCAGGCCACTGTTATGAATGAACTTTTTCGGATTCCTTAATGATGTTTCTATATAGCTATGACAATTTTTCAACAGTATTTGCTATAAATACAGTTATTTTGCTGTGACGCAAGTTTGGTTCACGGGGCTGGCTGGAATAGGATACCCTTCGTAGGCCACGTGAAGCAAACGTGCTGGTGTGTGGTTGTTTCAAACGGCAGATGGTAGATGTTGGTACTACAAATCGACGACGTTGCGTATCTTGTTATTCGAAGATATCAGAAGAAAATGGTCGAAATGTAGCTGCTAAAAAAACACCGCATTCGAGGTGGAAGTGCATGTCTTGCAATAAATTCTACTGCGTCACCTGCTTTTGCGATGCGCATACCTGTACACTGGAATCATTTTGCATTTCTTTAGTTCTAACTTTTACCTGTTATTTGTGTGATTTATGTGAAGCGTCCCTGCTACACACTCAACGCAAAGTATAACTGCATGTGACGCAAATGCGCTTCACGCGGCTCTAGCAGAATAGCATTGTGTGAAGCACACGTGCTTCATGTGGCAGTTAACGTGTTAAGTAAGGTAAATTCATAATAAACTTATTCACTTAGTCTGACAACGGTCGTTTTCTCGATTTATGCGTCGACGACATTTTATTACGTATGCTTCCACTTACAGTCTTAGCAAGTACTAAACACATACTGAATGCTTTTTATTAGTTCTGATGATACAATCATCCTCACATCGGCGCACATGGCCCGTACGGAAATTGGTCTGCTCTAGTTATAAGTTTATTTAATAATAATAGGTCATGTCTGAACATTAAATTGGTATTATTGGACCACATACATTTCTAGAGATACATACCTCATAGAAACGCATGGTTACAAATCTATAGACTCTGCCATCTGTAACTCGGCCTACCCTACCAGCTCGCTGCGTACAATTTACATGAGTAGCCCATTGTAGCTCAAGACTTTCATACTTTGTTTCCGGGTGAACAACCATTGTTTTAGTTAGGCAGAAGTCGATCACTGAAATAAAAATATACCTTATTTATTAAATATAACAAATCTATGTCATCGCTGGAAAGAGTCATTACGTTTATTATTACCATAATTGTCATCGGATATTTTTGCTAGTACGCCCTTTTCAAGTAATTCTGTATCTAACTTATGAATTAACATGCAGTGACGGGCTGCCATGGTAGCATACGTCATAGTCGGCAACAGTCAAACTAATTCCGATTTTATATCTAGACTGCCTGACACATCCAAATAGTCCCTCAATGTACTCTATATTTGAGTACATTGTGTAAGTTTCTTAAAGACTATCTTAACTTAATCTTAACTATCTTAACAAACTTAAATTTGAGCGACCTAAGATAACTTCATTCTAGCTTCTTATAATAAATATAAGATAAAAGATTTTATTTATGTTTATCACCAATAAGCTGCTTTTTGTAGGCTATAATGTAACTATACATTATTCGAGGTACGTACCTTATGCACTTACAAATCACACAAAAAATTTCCATTAGCTAGTTTGATTTAGCACCTGTCGGTCGTCACATCGCAGATACAGGGTGTTTGTTCAGTTTTACATTTTTTTTTGACCAGAAGATGGTATTCTGCAGATAAGAGCGATATACCAAAAATGACATTTTTACATCGTGTAATAACCGAGATAATAAAATTCAAAATAGCTAACTTTAAACGAGGGTTAAACGTAGGACCAGCTTGTTTGAGAACTTGCGGTACGTTTTGTCATCGTCGCATGCAATGATATAATGCACTGTAAGCAAAAGTATGTTTATGTTGTTTGTGATGACTAGCCTATGAGGTCATTCGCCATTCAAAAAGTTTAATGTTATTGAGAGGCACTCTTGATAAATATTGTAGTGGATTATTTTTAATATAATGTTAGGCTAAGTAGGTTGGGAATGTCCGTTTTAGTTTAAAAGTCAGTTGAGTTGTAATTAAAAAAAAATGTCAATGTCCGTTATTATTATATTAAAATATAAATAAAAAAAGGAAATACTAAAAGTTGTTTAGTATCTATCATTACAAATTGGCGCCCAACGTGGGGCACGCAAATCAGTAGACAAAATGATAATAGCAGAAGAGGGAGAAGTAGATCAAATACAGAAAGGGAACAATTTAATCAAGGGGACGTGCAAGAACTCCGAGAAATGCCAATACCGAGTATTCGTACTGTGTTACAATAAATGAAGAAGTTTATGGAAGATTTAATGCGGAGACAAGAAAAAGAAAGAGAAGTTAAGGAAGAACTACGGAAACAAGATAAACAAGAAAGAAAACAGGAGTTACAGGAGATGCTTGAGTATTTTACATCAAGAATGGAAGTAAGAATGAATGAAAAGAAGGAGCGAATGAAGCAGAAGATTGAGGAAGTAGAAGTGCAGATAAATGAAGTGATAGAAGAAACCAGTAATAAAATGAAAAATATGGAGGGATTATATTCAGAAAAGGTAATACGAGATAGTCAAAGTAAAGAACATTTTATGCAATATAGAAAGGAGATAGAAGACGGGAATTATAAAGGTTATAGGTTAAATGATGGATTTATTATTAAAGAGATTAATGGTAAGGAGTTGTATGTAGTAGATTAACAGAGGAAGTGGCAAAGAATTTACACACAGAGTATGGACATAGTGGAGCAAGGAAACTTGGTTAATGTTAAGAGAAAATTATTATTGTAAAAAAGATTATGATATTGTGAAGAAAACAATTAATGAATGTGAATTGTGTAAATATGCCAAGAGTAAAAACTATCATAATGATAGTGAACATGGAAATATAAATGCAGAACAACCTAGAAATGTGATTGCTATAGACTATATTAGTAATTTAATCAGCACAGAGAATGAAAATAAACACATTCTAGTAGTGGTGGATGTTTTCTCGAAACATGTTAAATTGTATGAAACAAGAAAGTGTAATACTGGTATAACTATAAATAGATTAGAAGAATATATGGAAGAGATAGGAAAACCTAAGATAAAGTATGTGATAATGCAACATACTTTAATAATGATAGATTTAGAGAATACTGGAAGAAAAGAAGAATTAAAGTATGGTACAGTGGTATAAGACATCCACAATCTAACCCAGCAGAGATACATACAAGAGGTGATTAAATTTATAAGAATTATGTCACATAGAGTACACATAGAATGGGATTAATATATAAGACTGGTAGAAGGATATATAAATAATGTACCAAATGTAATCACATTACAAACACCTAAATATAATGACTGGTGTTAAAGCGGAAAGACCGTGGGAAGAAGAAGGAAACTCGTATATACAAGATTTAAAAAAGGTAAAAGAAAACATAACTAAATACTGGAGAAGACAGAATGAAAGGATGAAAAAGTCAATTGAGTTGTAATTTAAAAAAAAATGTCAATGTCCGTTAGTATCTATCCTTACAATACGTAAACAGAGGAATATTGCCTTAGTATTGACTGCCTTAGTATTGTTTACTATTGGATAGGTGATTGACACGTAAAAACACTTGTCGAAAATACATACGTAGTATTCCGGCGGTCAAAACTTCAAACAGCTGTTATAAGGTAGGTAAAAATACTGTGTCTCTCAATAGGTGGGTGCATGTGTACAGTCTGTTTCAAATAAGATGCAGATCGAGGATATTGTGTGCAGTTACCCAGTTTGCGGTGCTGTATTGTGGGTTATCTATACTTTTTCATACATAGTGATGCGTAGTTTACGATTTTTGACGTCTAACATTCACGTAATATCTCAATTTATACTTTTGCTATATTGTAAGTATTGTAAAATATATCGTGTAAGTACACGTATTTTAAGGTAAACTTGAAAACTAGATACGTTCTAGGTTAATAAAAGTAGAAAAAGTAGTTTTCGATCTCGTATATATTATTTAAAATTAGACATATGAATACATTTCATATGTATAATTTATTATAAAATTTCTATGAGCATAGCGAAAATAAATTAATAGAAGAGTAATTATTGTTCTTGGATTATCAATTTTGTTTAAGAATTAAGCCTGGAATTTGAAAACTCCAGGAAGTAAAGACGTCGCACCGGTAAAATGACAACTACTATCTTACTCCTTCAATAATACATATGGTATATGTATAATTATCTATAATCTTGTCTGTAGTAGTCTCATTATTATAATTTCAAATACTACGTAATACCGTTGATTTGTAATACATTTGATTATCGTAACGATCGGAGAAAGCATTATAGAGCTTCTCCGATGGAAAACGTGTGTTATTAGTTATTATTATTATAATTAAACATATCGTGTAGGTATCTGTTAAGAGATAGTGGTCTACTGGAGTAGCTGGCTTAAATGTGGAATGATATTGTATTAGAAAAATAGCATGCGGATATTTGTATTGGGAATCGACGACACGTCATGCTTTATAATCTCGAGTACCAAAATAGTTGCTTCTTTCTGTTTACGCACAAAAGAATGCTTGCGTAGCATTTTCATATTATATAGAAATGCTATTATTTTAACATGGTGTTGAGAATTGCTATCTTGAATAATCAAATTTGTCGTTTGATGTCTTTGCATATTGACTAAATAATGAGATGAAGCTTTCTTTAAAAATAATGTTTGTGGATAAGCTCCATACAAAAATGTTTATGGAATTATATATTGTGTTAAACAAGAACAATTGTTTAAAACTACGTATCACTCGAGATTTTAAAGCATGACGTGTCGTCGATTCCCAATTCAAATATCCGCATGCTGTTTTTCTAACACAATATCATTCCGCCTTTAAGGAAGCTACTCCAGGAGACCACTATCTCTTACAGATTCCTACACGATATGTTTAATTTTAATAATAAATAATAACATACGTTTTCCATCGGAAAAGCTCTATAATGCTCTCTTCGATCGTTACGATAATCAAATGTATTACAAATCAATGGTATTACGTAGTATTTCAAATTATAATAATGAGACTACAGACAAGATTATGAATGACGACAATTATATATATTGCATTTACAATAACAAAAACTAATATAGCAAAAGTATAAATTGAGATATTACGTGAATGTTAAACCCCAAATATCGTAAACCACGCATCACTATGTATGAAAAAATATAGATCACCCACAATACAGCACCGCGAACTGGTTAACTGCACACAATATCCTCGATTCGCATTTAATTTGAAACAGACTGTACATCTCGGTTAATTCACTATGTACACATGCAATTTTGTTACAATGATTTTATTTTACGAATACTATCTTGTGCTAAAAAAAATGTAAAAACTGAACAAACACCCTGTCTAATGCATATAAATATACAACTAAAAGAAAAAGTGAGAAATGTAACAAATGAGAAAATAGAATATTCATCAAATGGCAAGTGGCACAACCTAGAAGACTGGACAACATTGGAAAATAAAGTTACGTGAAACCGTCGTTCTACAGAAAATTTGCACTTCATGGCTATTTTCAAGTAAGACTCGACAATTTTCATAACCTTGATTTTTCGTATTTTCGATTATTGCTTTGACGTTGATTCGCATCTTCTTATACCCATAATGAGAGAGTTACATGCTTAATCATGCAATATTTGTTAGAGTATGCTTATTTAATAGCTTGAACATTGTTGTAATTGTTAAACTTGTATGATTTGTGGTAGTGGCAGTATAAATGTATTTCCTTTCTGACATAGCAGTCAGTTAATTAGCATCAGTAGTTATTTTCCTTTGAGAACCTTCTTCATTTAAGGCTTTAGGTACTTTATGAGTAGCTGCAATTGCTGTGAAGAAGTTCTTTCTATTACAGTGAACAGGTCGTGCCGAATTTCTACGCTGGAGGTTTACAAATTCAATTAAATTGACTGAATTCATAGTTAACATCCTCTATATCAACACTTTTGCCATAATTTCAACTTTACACTGACTTTATGCTTTCACTTACTTATTAGGTTATTAACATCTTATGAGGATATTTAATTAAGTAAATGATAATTATTGTTTTTATTCGGCAAATAGCACTCTTAATAAGAAGGAAATATAGTTGTAACTCTCATCTATTAAGGGCCTTAACTTGATGGTAAGGTTACTAATAACAATTTTATAAACGAATTTATTAGATAATTGGCGTCTTTCCAACACTACTTCAATACCATAACATCAACTGACAGGAGATATTTACAATAGTAGAATTAATAATTTTCAGTTCTTAAGAATTTGGCAAATCCTGTACTTCTACAGGGCAACTGCAGGCATTCACGGAGTAAGTTTTCATAATGAAAAATGCTACACAGTATCTCTGTCCATTCACGTTCTAGAAATTATATGTATTGGATCTATACTATCAATCTATTAGGTTTTTCTTTGACAAATTTGCTGGTATTTGTTTTAAACAAAAATCCAAACGTTTGTAGTAGTGCTGTAGATATCCGACAAAATTAAGATCCGGATATCCGGATGCAAAACTATCCGGATATCCAAATTCTTGGATCCGGATCCGCTATAAGAAATTTCGGATCCAGATCCGCTACCAGAAACCTCGGATCCGGATCCGCTATTCAAAACTTGGATTGAGCAGAAAGGTCCAAACTTTTTTTTGTTTGGACTTAACCGATTTGTGCTTCATAATTGTTACTTCATATTTCTTATTTATTTAGTAAAACCTTATATTTGTGTTTCTCTTCAGACCAAATACCTTTTGTTCCCGATTTTTGATTTTATTTATTTATTTAACATACCAATAAAGTAGTTATTTTCTTCTTAAAACGTTGTACACAGCAATATCTATTAGCTACTTATAATATTAATTAATAATATTGATTTGTATTATTATTTTACAAAGCAAAATGTTGGAACGTAAAACATTTTTTCTTTACTATTTTTTTAATGTTAGCGAGAATTCGCGAACAAAATAATCTTATTGATACAAACCTCATAAAGAATGTAAATTTGTTGATTTTGAATAGCAGATTCGGATGTGAGGTTTCGGATAGCAGATCCGGATCCGAGATTTCGGATAGCGTATGCGGATCCGAGGTTTCGGATAGAGGATCCGGATAGTGCCTCCGGATGCAGTACGGATAGTGGATCCGGATAGCACTCAGATCCGGATCCGGATAACAGCTCTAGTTTGTAGTAGTATTTTGCCTACCCTTGCGGTTAAAATCCTATTTTATGGACTCAAAATGAGATCAAATGACATTTTAACATCAGTTATAATAAATTAGTTTTTTCTATATACTTATTACGTCAGAGTTAGGAACATTTCGTAAAATCGCTCATGTTGATTATTGATTAGTCCTCGCTATTTTACGTAATATTTACCATATGTAATATCCGGTACTGTAATAGAACTTTCTGCAATATTTGTTGATAGTATAATTTTTCTGAAACCGGGTTGCGGTGGAGTAAAAGCTTTTCTTTGTTCTTCATTTGTTATTGACGAATGTAAAGGCAATATGTACCACTGAACAGAATCGGACGTGCCTGCTCTTGGACTAAAAAGGATAACATTAATATAAAATACCATTAATTAATAAATTGTACATCTACTTATTAGAACTTGTTAGATAGTTGTAAGCTTCCTCTATTTCATATATACCAGGTAAAAATACCAGTACACTTCCAACTATATTTCTGTTAGTTATGACATCTTTTTTGTCTAGACGATCAAATATTTTTATAAGACGCAATAACATGTCGTAGAGAGACTTATCTATTCTCGGTTCTGCTATACTGAAATTTGGAATCTACAAGAACAAAAAACAAATCAAAAATTACTCATACCATGCCAAACACAGTCATGAGTATAACAAAAATATTCAGAGACAACTCGATATCGTAGATCCGTGAATACGTAGGTAATATCTCAAATATATAAAGTTTACAGTCGTATTAATTGCTAAATAATTTCTTTAGGTTTGGATAAGTATATTGTAATGGCTACTGAAATAAAAATTACTTTTCTTCTAAGCTTTTCTCGAAAATGGTGCATTATATGGTAATCGATTTGAGCAAGTAAACTTACTAATAACTCACTTTGTGCTAATAATAAACCGAGCTTCTCAAGAGGAAAGAATTGGGGGCGAGAAAGTCACGGCAACACCAGAAAA
>ML216500.1:1859-19513 GCA_004785975.1 Popillia japonica
AATAATAATAATAATAATAATAATAATAATAATAATAATAATAATAATAATAATAATAATAATAATAATAATAATAAATAATAAACTTTATTTTCCTTTAGATCACATTCGATATAACAAAAAACATGTAAGAATATAAAACATATATAAAACATACATACGTGTATAATACATAGTCAACTGATGAGTAAATTAACAAACAAAAACGAACAACAAAGAATAGTAAGCCCGTATACATATACTATAATAAACGTCTTACTGATGAACTACTACGTGCTTGATTAATTGCGCAAAAGAGCATCCATATACAGATGTATAAGTTTTAAGTTTGACTATAAAAATATTATTTCCTATAGAAGCCCACGTTTTTATGAATTTAATTTTAAAACACTCCAAAATATGACTTTTATTAATTGTTTTTAAAGAACTTAGTTGCAAATAAATTTCACCACAAAAATATATTTTTTCTTGGAAACTTTTACTTCCGTCATAGCGATTAAATAAAAAAAAGATTAAACGTATTTCGTTGGTTATATTACAGAATATTCATATCTAGCTTCAAATAAATCTGACAATTAAAATACTTTTCCTATATAAAGTTTAGCATCCTTTCAGAGATTAAATTTAAAAACCTGTCCTTCACGGCAATCTTCCTTCAATTGCTTTTTAGAAACCATCCTCATTTGAGCCTCTTCAAAATCGTTTAATCCTAGGACTACTGGACGAAAGGATTTTTAACCGTTGTTGTATCGTACTTGCTTTATCATACTTACTGGTATTATTAGGCTTTCTAAATACGAGCTATAGCTTTAAAATTTTAATAAAAAAAATAGTTTAGAGAGAATGGTTTTGGCAATATAAAAATACTTTCGCAATTTACCAACCATATGATGGTCTCATATGTCGTTTACTGTATAAATGTAGATAAAGCGAGTGTGTTTTACAATAGGAGAGGTTCGCTTATATATTCCGGACTTCCCGATGGTGACCACAAGAAGAACCCGGCTGGAGTTAATTCTCTTGCGTCAAAGAACAAACAAGTTATTTCCAAGGTCGTATTTTACCCCATCACAAAAGACAACCACGATACAATATTTTATGGGAACGTTTTGGAAATCACGAGATCGATACACCTGCTTTTTCATTTTTGCTTTATTTTCCTAAACCTCTTCTTGAAATTAACAAACAACAAATTAGCAAACAATTGGTGTGAACGTGAAGATCAAGTGATCTTTATGCCAAGTGATTTTACATGCCAAGCTTCGCTGATGATGTTCTTTGGTTAAAACTCAAATCACGTGATCCGAAGCCAGTGCTTGATCTTTTTTCATTGTACTCTCGTTAGTAGGGTGATTCTTACAATAGACCATGTTTGTGCTTATTATTTTTTGTCATCTGTCAACGTTATATTATATAAATATTATTATATAAAACTTGGCAATTAAAGAAATTTATTGAAGTTTTGTTACTAATAGGTGTATGCAAATCTTATATCGAGGACGTAACACAACTTTGGAACAAATTGTAGACAAATCTATGGTACTACATATAACCAGTCGAAATCAACTTCAAAATATACTTCGTGTACTTCGATTCGATGCAGCGGAAAGACGAAGAAAAAGGAATAGCGGCAGAATAGCACCAATACGAGAATGCCTCGAATCATGAAATACGTATTTACGAGATACGTATGTACCAAAGTAGTGTATGATGGTTGAGCTTGTAACTTTCAGAGGAAAATGTCTCTTGGGTCTGCATATTCCATCGAAACCTGGACGATGTGGAAAAAAATGTTGGGCGATTTGCAATAGTGTAACAACTTATGCATAGAAACTGGCAATTTATCCTGAAAAGTAGGGGGCAGGCGAAACGAATCAAGGAGAAAAGGTTGTAAAACGCCTAGTAGAAGAAATTGAAAACTCTGGAAGAAATATCTGTTGAAACAATTTTATTACTTCGTACAATCTTGCAAAATATTTGTTATCAAAAAACCTAACATTAGTTCGTACGGTCCGTAAAAATAAGCCCCAATTGCCATGTTCATTTGTAGATCCAAAAAATCGTGACATGTTTTCTCAAACTTTGGTTTTACAAACAATGCGATGATTAGAAACGCAAGCTTGTAACGTTGCTTAGTACTCTCCACAGTTGTTGTTGAAAATGGCCAAAAAACAAGAAATCTTAGGTAATCCTGGACTACAATGGAATAAAAGATGGCGTAGGTAACATGCACAAAATGATACGATCATACACTGTGAAAGGGCTGACGAGGAGATGGTCTCTTGTAGTTTTTTAAGATATTATAGACATCAATGCATACATACTATAGTAGCTTTGGAAATTTAATTTCCCTTTTGGGTTGGAAAAAGGGAAGAAACTTTCTAGTTGTCTTAGGAAAGGAGTTTGCAGAATACAAGGACCCCAGAAAAACAGCAGCAAAGTAGCTCAAGCATCTACTAGTTCTGATATTCTAAGAAAGAGGGAAAGATATAATGTTTATCTATCTTCGAAAGACAGAAAAACAGGAACTTAGAATACCTCTCACATGAATGTGTCCTTACCAGTCCTCTCTTCAGGTCGTGTCATTATTTTTGCAAATTGTAGCCTCTCTTTTTTCGTAGATTTTCTGTTGCATGTAGTTGCGCAAATACAATCATGCCTAACTGTTAACTGCCTAAACTATATATAAAAAAACAGCTTACCAGACAATTCCAAATGGTGAATATTCTAAAGAAAGTATACTCAGCAGTGCTAGCGGCACCGTTGTATGCACAATGGTCTCTTTATTTCAGTGGATTAAACTGAAAACTTTACCGCAGTACTACCAAGTAAATGTGTGAGGAAATAGCTGTAAAACATCCAGTATATGTACATATATTGTTTACATATTTTCAATTTATTGCAGTGAAAAAGCTTCAACGGAAACATAGTCTACGTGTTCTATATTATTTGCTTTATTCTTAATTTATTGTTTTATTGATTTATTGTGGGATTATATTTGGGCAACAATATCAATGAAGTACTACGCAAAGAACATTAACGAATTTTACTCGTTTTCTGTTACATTAACATAATACATATTTGGATGGCTGTGATAATTAAGATCTAGTCTATTTTTTATAATAAATAGTTAAATTTATGTTGTGTGCTATATTTCATTGGCTTTGTTATAAATGAATAGATTATGAGTACAATTAAAGTATTGACCATGCCGTTTTCAAGTATGGATGAAATTCGAGGTTCATTTTAGTACGAAATATCTTCCAAATATTCGAAAGATATAAACGGTAAACGCATACATATACACCAAAAGAAACGAGCAAAAAAGGTAGAACATATGAATATTTCAGCGGATGTCATGTGTAAGCAGCACCGCAATCTTTCTTGTTTTTCAGACAACAGAACTTTGTTTCATATGACATAAATAATACAAGCGGTGCGGCATGAACGTTTTTAGAAAAGAAAAAAAGAAGCTCACATACGATCTCCTAAGAAACGATAAACATATTTTTAGCATCACCCGTGCATGTTAATGGTATGCGTTATATTGTACACATTAATTTAAGGTCCTATAATGGAGATATTATTAAATCAGGTATTATCCTTTATGGTCGCATAATCTCTCCTCTCTCCGGTTGTCCATTACCACTGAACGAAAGATGAAATCTCTATAAAGCAACGGCTACAAACCCTATCGTTCAAATAGTATGGGTTCGGACAACATCAACACACACCATCGGTCTGAAATGATGCTGCATTTGCAGCGTGTGAATGCACACTGTTTTTTTTAGTGTTGTAATTATTGATCGCAATTGGTGCTGTTCTGTGATCTGTGTGCAAATGTTTGATAAATAATTAGCGGACGATTACTGTGGCGGCGTGTGACCCGGCATGAGACCATACATCACACTCTGCCCAAGGGATTAGGGGCCGCTTTCCCTTTATACATATATATATGTAGTACGTCTGTGTCGTATATACATAGAATATAAGTTAAATATAGCCTATACTGCTGAAAACCGTTTTACCGAGGGCGCCGAACTTATTGAATCTCTCTCTGGTAGTAATTTGTTTGCAATACGTAATCATAAAATTATTGCCTAGCATTTAGATAGACGGAATATCTATAATATGCTACCACAAAAATAATTGAACTTAACAAGTTTCTAGGAGTAGAATGACTAATAATACCGGCAAAAAATAATTGTGTTTGATTTTGGTTTTTGGTTGGAGATTTGTCTAAAATGTATTTTACAACGACCTTGAAAATTAATCGTCATACTAACACCTATACAAAAGACCAATTTGTTCGAATGTATTACATCCAAGTACTTCTATTCGGTGAGTGGTCGAACACACCAATGTATACGTTCTACCAATATATCGCGGTTATGGGCAACACAAACACCATGATTATGTAAACACTCAAGAAGTTAAGTTAGGTGTTGTTCAAATATCATAAACATGTTCATACTTGTATCATGTAATTTGTCGGGTTTCTTATAGGTATGATGAAGATGACGCTGATACTCAGGTTGTCGTATCTAAAGTTTCAATAAAACTTTACAGGAAACCTTGTCTGTATTTGTGAAAAAGAATAAGAATAAATTTAATCAAAACGTTGATAGAAAATTGTTAATTGAACGAGTATTTTCAACAACTTCGAATAGGTAGCGCAACTGTTTCACTACTTGATAATACCCCGCCAGCGTTCAGTTTCACTAGGACACGATGTAGAAATTCCTATGAAGGCTACATGGGGATGCAAGACTCAGGCGAAATTCGTTTGCAGGTTAGTGAATGTGTCGAAAACGCCCAATGGCATTCTAGCAAGATGAAAAATCTCACTTTGAAAGCTTCAAGCCTAAAGGGAGGCTTGCAGGCTTGGTATCTTAAACTGTCATGATAATGGAACGGTCAAAAGCCTATCTGATAGCAAGCTGCCCTCAAGGTACTACATACTACAAATTCAGTACCGAGGTAGTACTGGGGTGCCACAGAAGGCTCGACCGAGTTTCGCTAAACTCCACAAAATCATATTAAGATTGTTGCCAAACCATTTTGGAACCATGGGAAATAGCTGACAATTTAGCACGAGATATGGCCCAACTGCCTATTCAAAGATCCAAAAGCGCTCTGCTAGCACACAATAAACATCTCGAGGTTAGGTAGATAACAACTCTAATAAGTGAGTATGGGATTATCATAATTAAGGTAATAACAAAAAATAAATTAAATATTCTCGCTTAAGAAATGGGATTTAGTATGTCCAAAGCCAGCTGTACCAATTGCTCAATAGGATCTTCATTTTGTTCTTGTAAGATTACTAACTTTTCCTCCAAATTGTACAGCGTTCTGTAACAATTCTATTCAAATTGCACCAATTTGCCCCGTAATATTGTGTTTTAATTCTTGTAGCGTGATTGGTTGTCTTCTAAACACACAACTTTTTCAATAATTCCATCAGTTGTCCGCTGGATTAAGATCAAGTAATCTTAGTGTCCATAAATTTGCGAAATGTCTACTCAACACACAATCTTGTAAATCAAGTTGATAAATAGTTGATTGGTCGGACATTATGCGAGGGTGCTCCATCCACCATTAAATAATATTTTCCATTCCGTGGTGCTCGTTTTGCCGTTGTGAACTAACATAATCTTTTAACATTTGTAACTATCGTTCAAGGTCTACAGTTGCAGATACAGCTTCTCCATTCTGCATTTCCTCGTAAAAATACGGACCAATGATAAAATCAGCTGCAAAATAGCAGCAAACGATGACTTTTTTGTCATGAAAACCTTCTTGAACGATTTCTGCTGGATTTTCTGCAGATTAGACTTTACAGTTTTGAGTATTGACTCCACCGTTTAAAGTAAAATGTGCCTCATCTGTCCATAGAATAAGTTCAATATTTATATGTACCACTCGCGATGAAAAAGTATACATAGTAACCAAATCTGCCTCCTTTAAGTTAAACAGCATTTTCACTTTATATGGATACTTTGAAATTTGCGTAAATTTTTCCAGACTGTTAATTGCTAGTAGATTACCTCTGGCTATGTTTTGATTTTCATGAAGAACTTAGCACGTCACTAATTCTGGTAGGTGGTGGATTGTTGGTAGTTCTAAATTTAATTTGTCAGTTACAGATTCAGTTCTTTCAAATTTTTGTATAAAATTGCGGTACGCTTTGATTAGACAGGGTTCCGTTCTCAAACCGTTATCGTACAAAATCTTCGCTGTAATTTCTAATGCATTCATAATAACACGGAGATATATTATTTTAAAATACGTAAATGAAATAATGAAGAAGTATAGAGTATAAATTGCTTATCAAAGAATTTCATATTATAAACAACATTTTACGAGTATTTTTTGCCTATGAACCTAATATGTAGTTTTTCCTTTTCTGAAACAGGATTCAGATTCATTATGAGTTACTTCATATATCGATATTGATATTCATTATGTTAGATACTTCTAACAGCATTCGACAACAATAGAAACATGTGATACATAATTAATTCTAGCGTAGTGTCGTAAACTTTCTCAGAAAAGCAATTTTACAAAAATATAGCGCAAAACTTTGCTCTGTCTACATTTTGCCGGAAAGCGATATTAGAGAGATGCATTATGAGGAAATGGTGTTATGTGTCCCGTGTCGATCGTAGCACAGAGCCGAGAATAAGCGACTCCTCCTGCTGCATAATATGTGGGAATTTGCCGTTGTAAATATCCGAGATCCTCCGGGCGCCCCACATATCAGACCCGGATTCTAGACACGACATTTAGGTATTGCATCCGGGGATCAACTTGTGCCCTTGTTTTTCCTTGTTCCTTTTTTCGCGTATTTTATTCTTTCCTCTGTTTTCGCCACGGTTTCGATTTTATTCGGTGCGCTTCATTCTATTAAACGGGAAGTGCGTGAAAGTCTATTGTGCGCGTGGAGGCGAGAGAAAACCGTGATCAGCTGCGCTAATTCCTGACACGCTTCCAGTAATTGGCGAACGTAATCCAACACTTGCTCGACTTATGGCCGACAAGCAGCTTAGGATTTCATATCCAGAGCTTATAATTAGCAGAGTATCGCGTATTACTATCCCTCGATACAAATTCACCCTCGTCTCCCCAGAGGAATGACGTTCATGAGAAACTGCTTTAATTATTATTTCTCTAACATTTCTATCAACGTCAATCTTATCCAGTTACTCGGAATTTATGTACGCCTTCGTAATGAATATACGTAAAATTTATGTACAGATGTACTTCTATGTTGGTAGCGTACTAAATTTAATGTAATCCATAATTTATCCATTGTTAACTAAGGCCTTGGTTCCTTTTCTTGAAGATTTTAAAAGTTATTTGGGGTCGAATATTATAATATTCTATTCTATTCGATCTACATACATTGCTATACTTAATACTTTTATTTTATTGATATAATTTCAATATTTTTTTTTAATTCTTATTGAAATTGTAATAAAATTGCTGACTTCTGTGTGATATACACAATTTAACATGTTGGTATACCATATATTCATTTGAAATGGTCATCAATACTAATTAAATAATAGTTGAAAATGTTGTCCTTCAGCAGTAATACATTTTAAAATTCTTCGTCAAAATTTCTAATCATATTCTGCAACAGTATTAGATTGTTAATTGTTAATTTCCATGCATTTCTGTTCGATTTTTTTCTGCATGTCGTATAAATTCAACACAGGTGTTCAGAATATGCTATTTTTTAGATAAGGTCGCAAAAAAAGTCGCAAGGGGTCAAATCACATGAGCATGAAGCATTCAGTATTTTATCGACTAATACCAATACGCTGATCGAAAAATTCCCTTAGCCAATCCAAATATTCCGTAATAATGTGACAAGGTGCCCTATCTTCTTGGAAATATACGTTTCAAGTTTCATCATCATCGTCCAACTGATTGATAAATGGTTCTAAAATTTCTGTGCGGTATCTCTCTGCAGTTAATCTTCTCTGAAAAAATATTCATCCAATAATTCGTCTTTGACTTATCGCTGCCAAAACATCTATTTTCTTTGGATGTAGCGATTCCTCAATAATTGCATGTCGATTTTTACTGCTTCAAATACTTATATTTTGTGAATTTATATATCTCATTTTACAAAACCATGCTTTATCAGTAAAGATAGTGGACTCGTTGTGAAAGTTCTCCATAATTATTGTTCATGTTTACAAACCAATTGCAAAATTGTGGGCAATCAATTTCTAGCAACTCTTGTACTGCAGTCACACAGTACAAATAGGTTAATTTGTTAACTCATATATCAAACAGATGTTTGTGGTTCATTTTCCATTACTTCTTCAACACGATTGACCACGATTGACAACTTGAGCTATAAGTTTCTTAATTGCTCCTCCTGCCTGATTTTCTTGAAAGACTACCAGTTTCAGAAAACAGTTTTGGAGTTTTATGTAATGTTTTCTTAAATAGTACCCATATAATTCGGAGGAGTAAAGTGAAACCACTCAATTAGGTTTTTGGAGGAAAATTCAAAAATATTGTAAACATTAATCAAGCATGGATTCATTAACTCATTTAAATATAATTATATTAATGACAAATGGTTATCGCAATTACATAGATGTTTCTTTAATAGTGTTGAAAAATATTTGAAATTACTTAAAAAAATTATGACGTTTAATTCAAAACCATGTCTGGACAGAATCGACGTAAGAATTTAAGTTGATTTAAGTGCTTTATTTTGATTGACGATTAACACTGATTGGTAGTTATCAAATGCCATTTGAATTTACATATGTTTATGTAAAAGAAGACACATATGTACTCATATATCTACGTCTTTTTCTATCAAAATGTCAACACAAACTTGATGAACTTTCCCAATGAACATCAATATGAATATCAATATGAAAATATCACGTAAATCAAAATTCTGTTACGAGAATATATGTAATGTTACATAACCACGAAATGTTCTTCATTGCAAGAAATAACCAATATTAACTCAATCAAACATTTTTTGACTCTCAGTGTATGTATGGTGCAAATGTTTGAAAAGAGTTTCCTCTTTTATAAAATATACACAAGTACATTTACTGTTTAATTTATATTAATTATTCGGAGTTTGGATTAATAACAATTTTTCCCGATAGCTGCAGATTACACAAGAGTCGCTACTGGTTATTAAAGCAGTCTGGAGATCGGCTCTGGACTGCCTTAGGAAACATTAACAGCTATAGCGTTACCTTCTACAAGTATCAAGACTATCAGTGTATTCCAAATGAAAGGCGATGAAATTGCTTGATAGAATAATAGAATAATGTTTGTCATAGTTGTCAACATCATGGGGACATTGCAGTTATTGAAACACTTTTACCAAAATAAAAATGTAAAGAAAATATTTAGATGTGTTCTTTGTACAGTTTGGCAGCCATAAAGACATATTTTTTGCAAGATCAATAAACTAGACTAACCAAGGTAAAGAAAGCAACTGCTTGCTTACGGACATTTTTGTTCACCAACAGCACCGCTGAGAAGAACTAAAATCCAACAGTAATTCACAAAGAAAAACCCATACAATCGTTTATGTATATGTAATCCGAAGAGTTAATATTAGTAGTAGATAGCGGTTTAACGATTTCCTGTCCCGTCCGTTTTATCGACTTCAAATCATGAATAAGATTATTATTGATCATGTTGAGATCAATCTTCCAATAGTAATATAGTACACAGTATAGCAAGATAGTAATACAACAATGATGCTATGATTTATGACTTTTTCAAAAATATATCGACAATTTTTACGCCGCAATTTATTGCGTAGAAAGTTTTAGTTTGATCTACCAACGTCTTTGTTGAAATTTTAAAACCGCTTATTTCTGACCGTAGACACAATCTTTGAGGCATCGCTACTACTAGTACTAACTTTTTTGGAGTAATTTCCAATATAATCACATAACTGTTGTCTCTAACTTTGTCAGCGTCTTGAGAAGTCGTTGCAGAAGCCTGTCTTTCAAGAAATTCTAAGGAAAACTATATATGAGAGGACCTCTGATACTCACTAACCTCTAACACGACCAACTCAAAATTAGTCTGGGAATGCCTTAAATATCTTAGCCAACGAAAACAGAATTGCACCGCGCTGGATAGCAGGCCGAACTGGAATGAGCGCCAACGAGGAATCTAACTTATTAACAAAGAAGGCCGCCAGAAGACTACTTGTCCTCACAAGTTTTCTTACAGCGCATTGTCACCTTGGGAAACACATGGCAAGGATATGTAGGTCTGAAAAAGAATAGCGACTGTTCTACGAGGCAACAGATGAAAGTTTAGAATACATAACATCAACTGCTCAACAGAAATCTGCGCTAACCATCTCGGCAAAGGCGTCAGACAAAGGAGAGATACCTTTTCTGAACCCAACACGACTATTGCAGTTTATTAGTGCTCTTAAACTAGATGGGGAGCTATAAGTGAGGAACACGCAAGAAGCCTACATCGCTTACAGGACGCAGTGCAATAGCACCCTTAAATTGAATCTAAATCTAATCTATAACTATATAGACTGTTAACTCATTGTCCATATTATTATTAACTTATTAGATTTTCAGAAATATAACTTTTTCTATTTTGAATACATCAAAAGAGACATATTGTTCATTTCTATTTGATTTGTAAACTTTGTTATCGCATAATTATTGGTAGTCCATTCTAATATTATTTATTATGAACATACTGCCTACTCTCACAATAAAATTGGCCAGAACACAAAATTAATGGTGTTAATTTTACGTCTTAAAATAACAGTAAAACCTTTCCTAATGCACATGCTTGTTGTAGTCAAAGAGCAGGTGTAAATATCAGAATAAACGCATATCAAAATCTACCAAGAGTAAATATAGTAACACTGTCAGCCTTTGTTTCATTATGTAACCGTAAGTTAAGGTAGGTACATGAAACTCGATTTTCCGTATGACATTTAAGCACCTGTACGCATCATCTACCAACCGTCTCCAACACTAGCAATTAACATGTTTGCCTCAGACCTCCGCTTGATATACGGTTACCTTAACACCTTCAAATGTTCGCATATACCAGGTTTCTACCTTCTAATGGAATTTCATTCATTTCAATTCCTTATAATATACGGTGAGGGTTTTTTAGCGGCTGTTGTAGTTTATCGTAGACATTTCTATATGTATGACAGAGAAGAAGAGTATTTCAGTTACGGTGTGTGTCTCTAGCTTATCGAGAGTTGCTTTGATATGGCCGAAAAATGACATAAATCTGAAAGGTATTCATTTTTCTATTATGTTAAAATGATATAGTACGACGCTCTTTCCAAATGAGCTTTTATTTTCGTTCTTTACATTAGAACTGAGTTTAAATTTCAATATTTGAGATTTGAACGGAGGTTCATAAAATCTCCCTATAAAACATAGCATTACTACGATCTGTAGAAAACTTGTCCAACTTTTTTATTATTAATGTACATACGTACATACATATGTTCCAGGACTCGCACATTACAAGCAAACATTATTGAAGCTGGGGTATAATCTCCGTATATAGTAATTTAGTTTTATTGATAACCATTTCTTATATGTATAGTCAGAGCTTTCTAAAAGTCAATATTGCAATATGACTTTCTTACTTATTACATAGTACATACATCTCTTGAAGTTTAATTAAAACTTTAGTTTTGCAATACCGCCCACCACTTAACCTTCCTCATGTATTTTTTTCAGATCTAATATTTTCTTCATAGTACTTTAACTGCCCATCCTGCCCACATGGCCGAAACGCTTGATATACACTACAGGGTTATCATAAAGTAAGGAATATATTTTAAGTTAATAAAACATTTTAACAAATTAAGTTAATAACAAAACCTACGAAACGTAAGTGCTTAAGGAATTGTATTTTACTGCATCTATTCGTTCAACTTGACGTTTTATTTTGAATTGGTTTAGTTCAATGTTATTACGAAAGCGGTAGAAATTACATTGGATAACGAAGATTTCGCACGACAATGGATTTGAGAGAGAGAGAGACCGTGTCCAATGAAACTAAGATTAGGAAGACCAAGAATTAGTGATGTCCACGTTGGCGGAGTTAATACTCAAATTATAGAATCTGGTCTTCAAAAAATCTACAAGAAATCGTTCAAGAAGGTCTTTATGACAAGAAAGTCACCGTTTGTTAAGGTTTTACTGATGATTTTGTGATTGGTTCGTAATTCTGAAAAGAAATGCAAGAATGGGGAAGGCGCTCAAATCTACCTGAAAATGTTAAGAGATTGTGTTATTTCACAGTTGCAAAACGAACACCACGGCATTGAAAACATCGTTTTTACGCAAGATGAAGCGCCCCCGCACATTTTCGGACCTATCCAAGAACTGTTAACCAATTCTTGGATTCTTGGATCAATGGCCACCAAGATCACTTGACCTTAACCCAGTGGATCCAATAGCGCTACAAGAATTAAAAGACAATATTAAGCAGCAAATTGGTGCATTTCAATCAGAAATATTACGGAACACTTTGTATAATTTGAAGGAAGGTTGGTAATTTTACAGCAACAAAATGGAGGTCATATTAAGCAATTGTCCTAACTGGTTTTGGGCATACCAAATCCCATTCCTTAAGCAATTGAATTTTGTTCATTTTTTGTTGTTAACTTAATTTGATAAAAAGTCATAATAATTTAAAATATAGTTTGCCATAACCTTGTATGTTATGCTATGAAACACACAGTTGATATTTTCAAATATTGTGAAAACAAAATAAGTGTTCTTGTAATGTCATCCGGTGAAAACTGGTTGCATCGTCTTCTTCAGCTGTATTGCTTATCCGGTTAATGACTATGGCCATCGAACTATTCAATAGCTTATTTTGACTTTAATATTTCATGAATATGTCGTAAGCAAAACATAGTTCGAGCAATGCGGTTTTGTGGGATGGAGACATAATAAACTGTTCAATATAATTTTAGAATACAGATATTTGAGCTGTTTCGCACTATATACTCTGAGTTTATTCGATATTTGGTTAAATTTACACATACATATTTCTGATACATAAATTCTGTACACGTTGAATCTACCCAACTGTATCTCAATTAACGTAAAAATCAATACAGTAATGATAAATTGGTATCATCTATTGCGAAGACTCTTAATCTTTAAGTCTCAACTGATTTCCAAGTTTCTAGACCAGTTAACTACGTCTTAAACGACTGAAACTTCGTCCTTAACTATATTAACGTTAACATTTTTTGCATGTAACTTTATTCCTCAGAGCCATTTCTCTTTTTACATTGCCTATGATCCAGCAAACTAGATCTATACTGATGTTGATGTTTCTTGATAAAGCTAAGCATCCAATAAGATGACAGTTTAGTATCCAGAATTTATGGCTATAAACAGTCTTGTATACAGATTTCCATGTTTAGAAAAAGTAAAAAGAGTTCTCATTAGCAACAGCAAAGACTATGTATGTATGTGTCCAAGTGCAAGTGGTTTCGTAGTCGTCAATGTAATAAAGGCTGATTGTGAATTGTTTCACTTCGGTTACAAAGATAAATTATATGCTGTTTGCCTGTGCCTATTACGTATGTTTTTTGATTCTTTTTAATGATTGTTAAAGTGGATCATATACTTCTGCATAAGGCGTGCATAGGGCTGCATTTTTAAACTGAATAATATATAACTAAGAGTTGCAATCATGGGTTTAATGTTCAGCTTTTTAAATCTTAAGTCAAAATGGATCAATTTCGATTATCTACTATTATTGTACATATATATATATTTTTCTTAGTATCTCGTCATATTCTTTTAACAGTTTTTTTTAGTCCATGCAAGACTTTTAACATTTCTCGTGCAATATTTTCCTGAAAAAGCCACTTGATGTCCTAATTCAACTTATTCTGCTTAGATACCATATTAACAGTTGCTCTCAATACATGCCCAAGCCATTTGATCCTTTGACACTTTTTCTTTCTCACTATGTATTCTATTATTTCTTGATCTATTTTTTCATTTATTTCGACAAATCTAAATATTGCTCGTAATATTTATCTTCTAATAACCTTAGGTCTTTTTAGAGATAATAATTGTTTCGGTCAAATATATTACCACTGAGTTCAGAATGGTCTTCCATATTATCATTCTTGATTTGTTAAAGTGTTTCTTTTGCAGAAATTTTATCTTTGTAAAAGATACCCGATTTGCTGCAGAAAGCTTTTCAGTAACCTCTGCTTTTCTAATTCCATTGCTAGAAATTATTATACCCAAGTGTTTTCATTATTATTTCTCCTTCATTTCTCCTCCTAGTCTTATTACATATTCTAGAGTTACATTGCAACTCTTCACTGCCATGATTAAAATGTGTTAGCAAGTCATTGAAATGTTTTACCCATATTGTTTATATTCTTGTACGAATTTAGTTGTTTTTTCCTATTTAGATTGCGTAATTTTGTTCACTAACTTTCTTGTAAAATTACTTGATGTTTTCGCTGTTATTTGTGAATTCTACACCTTTTATCGTTTCTTCTTCTTTCTGAAGTACTTCCATCTAATTTTCTTCGTCCAACATCTTTTTTCGTAAATTATATAATAATAATAATAATAAATGGCTTTATTGTACCCAAACATTTTCACATATCAATGTGCTCTGTTTTCAACTCCATATAAGTATATATTTTTATTAAATCGCTATTAATAAATAAAAAAATGATTTCCTGTAAGTGTGTTTTAGATCTTCATTACTTCAATATTGTCTCTAAATTGTTTATTATGATTAGGAATTTATTTTGTGTAATTTTCTTTCTTTCTTTATTTTGTCCTTTCTTTCTGTCCAAAAATTATTATATCGTTCTTGTGTTCGTTTTTATTCTCTTTTTCACATCGTTACATATTTATCTGCATTATGAAAGCTGAGTAATAACTGCCTGATGTTAAAATTTTGTTACAATTAACACACTCTGTTTCGGAAAAACCTTTCGTTCTGTTGTACGAATCATTTTATTTAAAAAATGAAATTCGAAATTTTACGCACATTTGCACATGGCATATATGATACGATGTCATAAAAGGGTAACATACATGTGGATGCTAAAAAAAGAAATGTATTTTTACGTTCATGCTTCCTTATAGCTTACGCTCGTTATTAATTTTACTGTCACTGGATTCATTGTATTATGTATACGAGTGCGAGTATGTATGTATCTTTCTATATTCGTTCATTGCGCGAGTAAACAATATCCGGGTAGAAAAGCGATTTAATATCGAGCAAAGTCAGTTCAGAGTTCTGTGACAACCATAAATAACAGTGTCTAAACGTTATTTTTGGGAAGCTAACGACATTCCTGGAGCAGTCGTTATCAGACACCCCGCAATATCGGGAGCTGTCAGCGTCGGATTCCAGCTCTGGAATGCGGATATTGCAGAGCTGAACAGGGCAACCCTCCCTTCTGTCTGGATATTATAATTGGTTCGTGTAAATCACGTACCCTCTACAAAAACGAAAACTCTCGCTACGGAAAAATGAAAATGTTTGGATTTTCCACTGTGTACGTGTTGTCTGGAATGCTCGAAGCAGGACAATGGATTTTCGTACTTCTCTTTTTTGTAATATTATTTCCGCGCTTTCAGAAAATCAAAAGCTTTTGGGGGATCACAGTATTCCGACTTCTGATAGAAGAAAAATTTCAACATGGATATGGCACTTATATTTGCGAGCGTATGGGGTGGAAACTTCAAAGGAAAGAATGAAAACCCAAATACGGTATGGACACCTATATAGAATAGTATTGATTGCATTGATAACAGGGTTATTAGGTGAATTATTTTAACATAAAACAGGCTTAATACAAACATCGCTAATAATACAGAAACTCTTTCTGGATTTCAATTGAAAATGTAGTTAAGAACACAATGTAAACGCAATACCATTGCAATCAATCCAATACGTTTAGTTTTCCTGTCCTACTCTAAGTAAAAATTTGTAACAAAACATACTTTTTAGTGACAAATAATTACATTTATATCTTGTTTTTCAAAATGCGTAGTAATAACTTGTCAGCAATTTGAAATGCTTTAGAAAGAATAAGGTGGGTTTCAATAATCTGTGTAAGTATGTATATGGATTGCGTCTACTGGTTATCTTCCTTTTTTGAAGCCTTGTTGGTACTCTCCGAGTTGTCCCTCTATTTATCTCACTAATATTTAGTAGCATAATTTCCCTTTAGTTAATGCATTGCGTTGGGTCTCCTTTTTTAATATGGGAACTAGTACACCTGTTTTCCACTCTGTGGGCATCCTTTCCTGTTTCCATATCCTCCTTATCAAGCGGTAGATTCTGCGCAGCAGTTCTTCCCCTCCATTTTTGATGAGTTCGTTTGGTATATTATCAGGTCCAGGTGCTTTGTTGTTTTTTATTCGTTTGCCACGTTCTATAAATCCTTCGTATGTTGACTCTTCCACTTCCATACCCCAGCTATCTGTTAACTAACTACTGCTAACTCTTTGTCTGTTTCTTCTATTATCTCTTTTCTTCCATAACGTTTCTCAAAGTGCGTAACCCATTTTTTTTGTCTATTTTAACTTGTGATTTGCTAGTTTTGTTTTGCGTTTTTATTAGGTCAAAAAGTTTTCTGTTATCTTTACTATTCCTTTCAATTTCCATCATACACTCACCAATCCATTCTGTTTTCTTATTTTAAAATATTTAGTTGGGTCTTGCTCTGTACTTTTCAAGGCATTGTGCGTCTTTGTTTCTTTGCCATTTCTTCCTAACTTTGTTTTTTTTTCTTCTATTTTTGGTATGCATTGGTCGTCAAACCAATCTTTTCGCCTTCTTTTATTCCGTGGTCCTAGTATTATTTTCTCCGCCGCGCATGATAATCACTTTAATATTTCTCCAACCATTCTCTATGTCATCCTCTTCCGATTTTTGAATATATCGTCTTTGTATTTTAGTTGATTTTAGCTGTTCCATATTCCATTTTCTTGCTCTTGCGTGTTTAAGTATTGGTTTCATTATTTTTATTTTCATTTTAGCTATTATTAGATACTGATCCGAGTCTATGTTAGTCCCTCTATACAATCTTACGTCGTGCACTATTTTTGCAATTTTTTTAAAGATTAGCATATGGTCTATTTGATAGCAAGCCAAGCAAAATGTCAGAAAAAAGACGTGCTATATCAGGATTTTGTCGACTATTCAGAAAACATTTCAGTTGGTGTGTAAGAGAGGACTCCCCATAGCCCGCTATTAATTAATTAATATTTCATGACAAATATTAATTTGCCATTAAAATCTTCTCAAGAGAAGTCGTACCCTTCATAGGTTGGTACTTCACTCAAGCTACTTTTAGCTTCAGAACACAATTAACAATGCAAAATTATGCACGGCTAGGTAATGCTGGTTGAACTACTTTATACAGACTAAATTATACACCAAGAGCTGATAGGCTTGGCCAATAATGTAGTTTAAAAAGCCCTTGAGCTCAATCAAATTACTGATTTATACGGTGTTTCTCCGACCGATTCTCGCCTATGGTGCCTTAACCTGCTCCAGTGCATGTCTCAAATCAATCGATTACACACGCTTCAGAACAGGGTGCTTCGAATGATTGTCGGAGCTCCCTGGTT